>WEIS01070424.1:1331-27628 GCA_013389965.1 Todus mexicanus
CTTTGAGTTCAAGCATGGCCATTCGGCTAGCTTAGGTCTTTTCTGCTGATTCTGCACTATCAAGACATACATTCAGGTCTGGCAAAATTCTCTCAAGTGCTGTCAGGCTAACCAACACATTTAGTATTAAATGGTTTCCCATTTGCTGTTATCATCATTTTCACAGGCTACACTTCAGCTTCGCTGTGCACTTCTAATGCTTTCAATATTGCTTTTTGCAAGTGAAGAGGCCAGAGATGCCCAGACTCAGACACGTCCGCTCCAGCCCCTTTCCCTGGCAGCCTGAGGATGACATAAGGAAAATTAAAAATGGTTGCTAAAGGCAGACAGACAGACTTGTCTCTGGTCTATCCTCAGTTATGTTATCAAAACTGTTCATCCTGTCTTGGGAAGTTGTCAGAGATGAGTAAAGAGCCTTCTGAGAAGCATTGCTTGCACAATCAATAAAAAGCTTTGTAGGAACCCTCGGGGCTTTTGGACAGTGATTTGAGTACAAGGAGCTGAGCTTCAACAAAATGGGAGATTCAGGCACTTCACAGAGTGCTCCTGAGATTCACCTACTTAGACTTAAGCTTCGCGTGGCAGGTGATGGTGTCCTGTGATATTCTAAAAAAACATTATTGTGAAGAGTTACAATGATTACATTGATTTGGAATAGCTGCCAAAAGTGAGAGGAAAAGAAGAGGTATCATTTCTGTGCAGAAAGATGTATCTATCAAAAGTAAAGAGTATTCTGAATTTCATACCATTCATGGAGTCAGTAGCCTGGAAGCCGAATTCGCAGTAAATCAAGTAGGACCAACCAGAACTACTTCACTGGAAGCACATGAAAAGCCTAGAGGATAAACATCTCAAAAACCTACACACTTTTATTGAATAATTCAGTGGTTTGAAACTCATGTCTAGTTCCTTCTTCTAGTTATAAAGCAAAAACTACTAGGACTCTATATCTCTGATGTTATGGTATAAACTGAGAAGAGCAGCACCTTGCTCTGAGGAGATTGAAATATTTTATAATAAATATTTCTTTGTACGAGTGCTGTCCTTGTTAGAAGAAAAGACCTTATTACACACAGTACTATTAGAGTCCTACTTGCCATGGCACTTCCCCATCTGCCAAGCCCAACACAGAGCTACTCTCTTCTGGGAAAGCATCTTTATTATGAGTCAGAAAGTACTTCAAGCTTCTGCCTCAGACTAGCCAATTCATGCCCTGGTGATAAATAAAGCAATATAGTTTTGCATCCTCTCTTCAGAGCTGGAAGCCAAGCACAGATATCCCACCCTGCTTTAGGAATGAAGATATCAGATAAAAAGGGAACTCTTCCTGGAGTCCTGCATTATGATAAAACCTATTTTTAGAGAGGATTTTACAATGCCAACAGATGAAGAGAGCCCAGCCCACAAATCTCACCAGGGTAAAGCCTCGTGCGAGCTACGAAGATGGAGTTCTGCTCTGACAAACAATTTTAGGTATGTCCAGAAGACAAGTTTCAGGGAATGAAGTTGCTGAAGGATTGGCTATATAGGGAACTGAAGCGTCCCTCAGGGTGGACAGCACTGGGCTGGGGCCATGGGGTGTAGATGGCTTGATTCTTCTCACCATCAGTAGTTGTTTGAGCCCAGCTCAGCTCAGTGAAGTGGACTCCAGCTGCCTGATAATTTATGCCTTGTTATGTCTTAGCACTGTAATTTACCAAAATAAAGAATAACATTCCTGTAACGGAGATTAATGACTGTCAGGCTGCAAAGTAATTTTTCACTATGAAATGGAGCAAAACTTACATTTTTAGCACAATTTCCCAGTTCAGTGATGCACCTGGTAATAATTATGATTTACATTAACCATAACATCATCCTTCTTATATCAACTTGCCTTAGTGAAGAATGAAATAGGCCCTTGTTAAATGTTTCATGAAATAACTCAAATTACATATGCTAAAATTTCCTAGCTCCCGCTAGCCAGGCTAAATATCCACAAGAATAAAAATCATTTGCTGCTGCAAAGGCCTGGATTCTGCATTAAGTATTTGGCAAGTTGAGCCCTAAGAGCTCTTGTGGTTAAGTTAATTATGACAACAGCTGACAAAAATTTTGCATTCAAAATGATGATGCAGCTGCAAACCCCATTCTCCGCAGGTTTTCCGTGCACTAAGGCTGTGTTCAAGGTAACTTTCTCCATAAGAAAGCAAAAAAGAAACAGATAAACCTGCTGTCCCTGAAGTCAGTGAAGTTCAACCCTTCAAGACCGCCTAATTAATTAACTTCCAGGCAGCTGGACTGTAGCAAGTTTGTAATTTGTTGCTTTGCTAATCTAGGACCTGAGCGTGTCTCTTGTTCTCCAAGGCACAATGAAACACTTTCCTAGTAGAGTTTCCTGACAATATATAATAAGCAAAGCACGCACAACAAAACCAACAGGCAATGTCCTTTCCATGGCATTTAAGAGGAATGTGAAGCATTTACATGCTAAAATATTACAGTAAAAAAAGCGCACTGAAATAGTGTGAATTATTTGCCTTAGAAACACAGATAAATGCAATACAGAACTAATGTAGCCCTAAAGAGCAGGTAAATTCATTTGAATAATAGGATTATGATTTACGATTTTCCTATTGCAAGAACAAGTTTCAATTCTACAGCATTTAATTATACACTAGCTTGCACAAAAGCTGCTCTGTTCTTGTGTGTAAAGTATCAGGACCCTAGACAGGATTCAGAGGAGACCTCGGGTACCACGCATAGACATGGCTTCGAAATACTCCCTTTCCTGGGGTCCTGCATCTCTGTCAAAAGGAGCACCTGGTGCAGCAGCTTACCAGAAATCCAGGGAGCTAGAAACCCTCATCCCCCTTCAATATACTCCATTTGACCTAAATATTTTCTGGAGCACCTGTTGGAGACAGCTGTGACCTACCTGCCTTATAGGTGCCCTAGCTTAGACTGCAGGATCATTTTAAACCTTGTGTCTCATCCTAGTACACATTAGGGAGCCTGCTGCTGCAGGAGGAAGGACTGGATGCAGTTCATCCCAAGAGATGCAGAGTTATCCTGTAGTATTCAACCCCTGTCCAACAAGGTGGTAGTTTGAACTTTATGCCAGCCGAATACTGCAGACATGGCTCTTTGGTGACAGGAGCAGCAGCATTTGGCATCAGGAATCAATGGCCTCCAGTGCTGCCCATGAGGTGGGTGAAGGTTGGCATGGAGTTGCCCCTGCTTCACCAGCCCAGAGATGGGTAATAGCTCGGTTCTGCTGCCACTGCTGGAGTAAAGTTCAGCACTGAATCATTAATTAGGATGACTGGATACTCTGGGATTTAAACCAGTGATTAATGAGCCTTGCCAGCTCTAGCTTCATGTGAACAACTATCTAGTTCATGTTATATTTAATTTATTTAAAAAAAACCCCCTCACCAAGATAGTAAATCTTGCTCAGAAGAATTAGCGGAGGAAAAAGTAACACTTACAACACATTTATAATGTTTGTTGCAAATTTATATTCACACCCTCTTGCACTAATTTGAATGCCGCCTTCAGAAAGACAATATAATTCATGTTTTAGGTGATTCTTAGAAAATCTATTTAGGAATGGGTAATGGTGAAGGGTATGTCATGATAGGGTAAGTAAAATGGGTATGGCAAATAATGCAAAATAATTCGAACTAAGTAAAAATACAGTGCCTTGTTCTTCTTAATTTTGGCATAAAGCTTCTGCTTGCTTTGTGGTAAGACACTATATTCTGCCAAACCAATGAGTCTCCCCACTGTTAATTACTTCACAAAGTAAATTTTGAATTGTACCCTCTGCATCATGCAGGTGCTGAGACATCTTAGTTTTTCCTGGTGTTTTGTTTCGTGTTTTTGTCAGTTTTGGTTGTTGTTTTTGGTTTTTTTTTTTCCCTTTAGCAAAGGTTACAGTGCAGAGGTACATGGCAAGTGCACTGGAAGTACAATTTGGAATTAATCTGTTCAGAACTTTAATCCACTCCTAAGCTCCCTTCGCTCCTGTATGATACGTAATCGAAAGCTGGGATCATGGCTGCTTGAGCAGTGCCTTCCCTTGCATCTGCATTCAGACACCATGAACTCAGAGGCCACCAGTCTTAACTAATTCCTCTAACTATGTGCTCAGTAATCTCCCCACCAGGAGTCAGTCCAGGGTCTCTGCAAATTTCCATATGTTTGAAGCTTTCCTCTCCTCTTTCATCTTTGTCTGAAAGCTGTCAGAACGCAGCTACAATTTCACAGGGTAATAAGGAAGAGATTAAGGAATGCACACATCTGTCACCTAAATACGTGCAATAAGAAGAACATAAAATAAATAAAGTTAGGATCCCATAAAAGCAAACAGCAGCCGCTAAATTGCCCTGTATGGTTGCTTCCTGAACCATCAGTGTACCAGGTTAACTCCTGCACCCCTGAGCTGCAGCAACACCTCCTCTGCAAGCCACAGGCAGCTCCTGTTAGTACACCTAGCCTTGTGTCTAGGAATGTAGATGGGCTGGAGGGAGGTGGGATGGGTAAGCACACTCTCCATCCACTCCACACCTCCTTGCCAATGCGACAGAGCCTAAACCACTTGAGATGCTCTGGCAGGTCTTCCCCAAGTGTGGCTCGTCTTTTGTGTAGTTGAACGGAAACCCCTGAATTACAGATGAGCTACAAAACATGAACTTCAGTAAATTAAATTGGAGTATTTATGCAGTAAATTAAAAATCCTTCAACACTAAGCTTAAAATATTGACATCATGTTCTTTGGGATTGCTCTAGTATTACCTCTGGGAACACCGTTAACCCTCAGTTTCCCATATCGCTACACAGCTGAAGAGTTTGGCCAGAGCCTGTTCCTGGACAGGAGAGCTCCAGGTACACAGGGCACGTTGTTAGGCTGATGGGCTGGGATGTCTGCGCAGTTCTCTCCACAGGATGTAATGGAGATTGTGGAAATGGGCTCATTCTCTTTATGTTTAAGCAATAAAGTCCTGGAAGAACTCTCATTTTCGACCTTTATCCAGAAATGGTTAAGCTCCTAAATTGGATCTGTTATCACCCAAATGAAGACACATACCAGTAAGCTAATTATGTTTCTCACCGAACTCGTGAATAATTAAATATTTTATTGTGATGTTACAATTTGTATTTATTATCCTTTGCTAAGGAGAGAAATTAAACATAATGAGGCCTGTTAGTGTCTCTCTTCAGAGACGAGCCCATGTTACAGGCACCTATATCATTTGTACCAATAGTGATTAATGGGTTTAATTTACTTGGCTCGCATATGTTGGAATCTGTGAGGGTGGGGGGAGAGAAAGGAACTCAGATTGTTAAAATCCTTTTAATTAGACTAATAATGCCAAGTTTGCATGTGTTAACTAGGGTGCACTATTAATTAGTTTTAGTAGGTTGTTTTCTGAAAGGTGGCATGGTAGCATTTAGGCATGTCTTATGATCCCAGGAGAGCTAATAAGATGACAAACAGAGCATGACATTACACATAACTGCAAACAAACAGCCCTTAATCTTTCTGGATGAAGAATTGGGGGTAATTGATGGACAAAACACTCTCTGCACTGTAACTGTCTCTCACTTTCATTGCCTTTATCGGGTACTACTCACTCAGCTATAGCACAGGCTCTGTGGAGCGGCCCATCCTCAGCAGTGGCAGAGCTGGAGGTTAGTTCTGGGTCTCAAGACCCCCAAAACTGACGACTGAGGGCTTGGCCACAAGTAAGATGTTCGCTTCTGGGGTTTCACAGCTAAAATAGCTCCTCCTTCCCCAGGAGGCAGAAGGCTGGACAGATTAGTTCCACTGACAAACAGCTTTCCCTGCAGGTACCTGGATGCTCGGCCCCCAGCATACCACAGCAGCCTCTGCACTGATGCTGGGGAGACTGGGGCAGCCTGGCAGTCCTCAAGGCACCACCAAAGCAAGACATCATCTCAACTGCTCTCACAGGAGGGGCAAACAGAGAACAAGAGGCTCATTCTGTCTCCAATCAGATGGCAGGTCAAGCAAAAAGCACACTGCCAGGGAGGGGTTAGGAAAGGGAGGCAGAGATGTGATGGTTGAGGAGGGCAAGAGTAAAGCTCTCTGGCATAATTTGTCTCCCAATAACATGGAGGTAAGAAATGCATCTTTCCACACAACTTAGCACACTGATTGTCTTCCATCATCAGAGCTCAGCACAACCAGTGGGTAGGTAAAATAATCTTCAGTTACCCTGTGTGGGCAAATGGCCCACGATCTGTACGTACCCCCAGCCCAGGGCAGGCAGGACCTGAGCCAGAGCTGTCAACTGCAGCTGGGGGAAGCACAGGCTCCCCAGTTTTTTCTAATACATATTAGCCAAGCTGTGCCATCACAAGCAGCCTTCGGGGAGTTCTCAGACCACAGAAGCAATAAAATTCCTGCCTCTTTACTGCTATGAACCTGGAGTTCAGCTGCACTGTCAACTGGCATTTATAACACTTAGCAGTTTCACTGCTTGTATGGATGTCTAAAGGATTGAAGATTTCAATCTTCACTTGGCTTCCTCCGTTCCTATTAAATACCTGTCAGTGTACTAATGTGTAGAATTTGCATCCACAGCCATGGAGACATTTTGAATGCAGAACAAGTGGGGATTGTGCAATAAAGACCCACAGTGCAGACAGGAACTGTAATAATAGAGGAAAAATGTCTTCAGTCTATTCTTTCTGCAGCCCTGTCACACTGTGCCCAAGAAATATGGGCAAGTAAGTGATTCATGTCCCTATAGGCTTACTCAGCTATGATGACAAAGAAGTTAGCTCCTGCTTGAAGAAAACAGGAGAGGAGAAGAGGTGCATATGCCAAAGCACCAAGTCAGGAGTTTAGAAGCCAGTGTAATCCTGTGAGAATGAAAAGATGTGTTTTCTATCACCCTAAAATTTGTATGTGTGGCAGTGGGAGGGGAGGAGTTTGTGTCTGGAGTTACCTGTTTTGGAGGATCAGCTCTACAGGATCAAAGGAGAGAGGGATGCAGCTGTTGAAGTACTGTACCGGGGACAGCAGTTACCACATGGATCCAGAGCAGAGGAGCTACTTAGGAACAAGGAATTCAGGGTTAGTTTCATGCCATGAACACTTTAAAATAGGTAGCATTACAAAATTGCCTTAACGTCATCCATTTTCTTAAAAAGCTCCACTCCTGTCACCCATGGCAGAGTTAGGAACAAAAGACTGTGCTCTTCACTGATCTGTGCTGAAAAATCTCAGTAAACCCAGGTGCAAAAATTGCAATAGCCCTACTAGTATACTTGAAGCTAGATCTTGTTTGAGAGGACCAGTCAAGCTTTGAACCATGCTATTTCTGCTTTACTCCATCTTACCTAGGCAGCAATGGTAGAAGCAGAACTGCAGCTGTTTGTCACAGAAGGACACGTAGCTTCAGTGGAGCTCTTGCTGACACACATCCCTTTGCTCCCTACTTCAGCTGCTCAACTCAAGTATTCAAAACGTACTCCCAGCCTTGTAGTCTGTTTGCTTAATTCCCACAGAAGACCTGCTGAGTTGTTTTCAGGCTAAGCAAAGACAAATCAGGAAAGCAAAGCCTCAGAACTCAAGCCTGAAAAAAACCATCATGTTCCCACTCTCTAAAGTGGGAGCCAGGGCAGATATATCTTGCAAACTTCACAAAGACTGCCAAATAAGTGAAACGTTTGAGGCAGAGCAGTGCACGGCTGGCAATGCTGTTTGATCTATTTGCTAATCTATCTGTGGCAGGCAGCCCTCTGCATCTCAAACATAGGTTTTCCTTCATCTACCCACCCCCATAATTTCATTATCACTTACATGAAAGCTGGTGCTCTCATCCTTCTGACCAGCTGCTTTTGCCAATGCAGACTGTTCTAGGGAGTATGTCCACATTTTTCAAGTATTTTCATTCACATGTAGCTCGTTTATTTTCTTCACTGTGTCAAGTTATCCTGATTCAGAGCCGATTGATCTGGTCTGGAGTAGGCCAGTGGGTTTGGCTTCAGGTCCCAGGTGGAGGCAATACTTTGAGAAAGGGACACCTAAATCCTGAGCTCATATACTACATTAGCATCTGTTGTGCCTTGGAGATGTTGAAATCACCAGCAGCCCAGGCCATAAACAAGCAGAGGTTAAATTAAGGCAATGACCACAGACAAAACAATAAAAACCCCTGAAAAGAGTGGCAAACATAAAAATAAAAGGCAGAAGAGAGGAGAGAAAGTACCAGGATGTTTGCAAGTCCCTCTTTCTGTGTTTCAGTCCATATTAGAACAATTTGAGCTGCAGCCACCGGGTACTTCTACAGCATCACTCAGATGAGCAGTCACCACTTAGCACAGGTAAGGATCGCAGCTGAGCCAGAGATGCAAATCTAATTGCCACTATAATAAACCCTCCAGCAGCATCTTATTTCATCTATTTTGAATAAGCATCAAGTGACCATTATCGAACAAGTGATGTGTCCAAGCAACGTACTAGCTGTGTACTGGGTTCCTTTGGTGATGAGTGGAGGAGTTAGTGGCAAATAAACCATCTTTTTACCATTTACCAACTGCTAGGATATGAGCTGGCTTTTCAATCAGACCTTGTTGGTCTAAGTCGTAACACATCCCTCTGAAGCAGTGTTTTGTGATTTGAAAGGAGACACCTTGTAGATTCTTCAAGGAAAATGGGATATGGGTGTTCATTTCTGTTACGTGCACATCACTGTGTTTTACTCCTGATGCGTTTCACACAGCCATGGTGTAAAACCTGCTCTCTGCAATGAAGAATGAGCTGGTACATTTCTACCACAAAACGAATATAGACAAAAGCATGTTTTGTTTGGCCCAGGTTCCTTACCTGGCTGCAATGAGACTATGGCCATCAACAAAGTACCCATTACAAGAACAGATTGCAGAATAAACATTTCTGGCACATGCCCCTCCTTCAAGGTTTTCTCTGAACATTTTGAGCACTCCGAGACATTTTATCCTCAACTGGGATACGGTGAACTCTCAATTATGCTTAGATACTAAGAAAACTTTCTGTCTGAGTCAGCTAGTCATTGACCTTTTTGATAGTTTTGAGCTTAAAACCAAGCAAATTGTGGATTAGCTAACACTGCAAACCACAATGTTATTCACATTACAGAGATAATTTTAATCTTAAAAAAAAAAATAAAAATAATTAAACCCATGAAGTGCAACTGTGTGCTTATAAATATCTTCAGATTCTAGCAACAAAGACCCACAGGACTCAGTTCAAAATCACCCACATGAACTATAGGCTGCACTGTTTTCTCCAGGACCTAGTTCCCAATAGGTTAAATGAGAGAAATATCAGGTCCCTCGACATAGATGAGGAAATATACTTGGTTTTAATTCCTCCTGGTAGGTAAGAAGTACCTATCACAGGAGGAACAAAGACACCCTGAAGAAAATACCAGAAGGTGCTTATGATAATAAGTTTATTTTTATTACAGTAGGATTATATTTTAAACCTTTGATTAGACTCTTAAAGTTTCAGAACGTGCTTCTTCAATTCTAGATTTGTGAAAGACAAAAGAAAAATAAGAAGAGAAAGAAAAGGCCCACTCTTGGGGATGAGCCCAGTTTTGTTGCATAAAGAAGATCTTATTGTAAGGTTACTTAATTACATTCAGAGGACATCTTTAATTCTGATTATGACGAGAATCACGCATGTCTTCATTTAGGAAGCCCTATTGGAGTCTGGGTGTCCTGAGCACAGGCTCTTTGAAGCATCGCTAAGTGAGGCGATTTTATTGTACAAGTTTTCTTGTAAAAATTATTGTCTTTCTGGATGTCTAATTAAAATAAAGATGCAATAAAGAATTTATGGTTTTAATTAGAGCATAGATCTTAAAGCAATTATAGTACAATTAATAATTCCTTAACAGGCTTTCTTATACAAGATGAAGAAAAAGATTTGAACCCCATGAAAAATCAATATGCGTTACTCAATTACATTAACGCAGCTACACAAAGCAGTCTAGGTCCCAATTAAATTGCTGCTCATGTTAAACTGGCAATGGAGTCTATAGTTATTAATGAGTCTTGATCTATTTGTTTAGTCATTGTGGGAGTTTTTTCAACCATAGACTTGGGAGGATTTATTTTTTTTTTTTTTAAATGCTGGAACAGAGACGTGTCTATGGCCTTATCCTCCCTGAATACAATTTCAGAGGACAGAGTGAACAAGGTTTGCTCCAGAATCAACAGGGCTGAGCACAAGCCCTTTCTACTTTGCTTTTACCTGCATCTTGACCCAAGGCACAGCAGAGGAGCTGCTCATCAAGGCCAAGCAGATGCAGTGCAAGGCACTGCACCCCTTTCCAGTGATCTGTGTTCCCCACATTCAGGGGAATGGGCTCAGGTAACCATCAAGACCTAGCCTGAAAGGACCACCCTTGGCCAAACGTGCTGCATGCCTTATTCAATGCATAAAGATCACTGCCAGGAGCACCATAGAGTTGAAAGGTCAGGACCCTGGATGCATCCAGTGTCTTGCTCCACTGGTTGCGGCTCCAGGTCCTAAATACAGGCACTGGAGGCCAGCAGCATCTCCAAGAACCATAGGCAGAAGCTCAGCACAAGCGATTCCCTTCCTGTGCAGCACTTTGTTCTTATTTAGGTGATGGTTTGTTAAGTGTGGACAGGAAGGTTTGCAGAGGATCAGGATTAGGTGTACAGCTTAGGTGTTGTCACTGAAATTTCTGCCAAAAAATTTACTTTACCTCTCATTAATAACCTGAAGTGGATGAACAGACAGCTGGATAAGTTCATATTTTACAGACCAAATGAATTTTAAAAACAACAGTGTAATTGTACACTCGTTCATGCCCAGGCAGCTCCCTCGATCAAGACGCAAGGCAAAGGAAGCCATACTAATTTTAATGTACTGCAGGGGGAAAATGATCTCACACAAAACTTCTAATTTGTCATTCTGTAATATGGATTGC
The DNA here is from genome assembly GCA_013389965.1 of Todus mexicanus. Classification (NCBI taxonomy): domain Eukaryota; kingdom Metazoa; phylum Chordata; class Aves; order Coraciiformes; family Todidae; genus Todus; species Todus mexicanus. Next base: position 12,293 of record WEIS01070424.1, read on the forward strand.
CACTTGGAAACTCACTAATTGATCATTAAGAACGTAGTGTTATAAGGGTGGACTTCTTGGTGTGAGAAGAACAAAACTTCTAAAAGAAAAAAACACCCTTCACTTCAAATAAATCTAGAAGATGTTGATGTTTCATTACATTCAGAGCCAACTATAGCAGAACACAGATTTATTTTGACCCTCTCAGCTTGGGTGTGTTGCTGCTTGAAGACCTGAACCTTCGCTGGTATCTGTGAGTGATGCTGTCCTACTGCAGCAACGCACAAGGGTAAAGATGCTATTAGAGCTACCTGCAGATTTCAGCATCCAGTGAAATCCCTGCATTGAGATGGATTTTGTTTCTTGAGCACGTCCTGTGTAGTTGCCTTTAAAAATACAGCTTCCTTCAGTCAAAGGACTGCATAAATTCATGTTGATTTCAAAGAGCTGGTCAGGTTTAAAAAGAAAAGCTTCAGAAATTGAAATGGGGAAGAGTGAGAACTATTTGATTTCAAGCAAATATTGTGATTTGAATAAATGCCTTACAGCTAGTTTCAGTTGAAAATCTGATTCTAAAACTCCTTTCAAACACTTCAAAAGGAGTGCAAGGTTCTCCTAAAATTTTTCCTTTCATATTACTGTCTCTCCTGTTCAACACCTTTGGGTTTTCCCCACACTCTGTGGCTGCAGTGTTGAGACACAGGACAGGGAGGCAGCACATTTCAGTGATAAGATGTACATCCAATCCAAGACAGCTGATTGTGCAGTCCTCCTGCTCCTTTTGCCATCAAATCTGGGCTGCAGGTGCAATAGAGGAGCTCAGGGTGACAGCCTGGTTCTCTAGCTAAGTGTGTAAAGGAACTGTAGTGGAAAAACCCCATCAAATGGACTAGCAAGCTGGTTAAAGTACTATGGACATGCAACAGTCATTTGTCCATAGTTTCAAATTACTGGTGGTAGGACAGGCTGCTGATGTGTGCTGGTCTGGTGGACCCTGTATAAACACAGGACTTGCAGGAAGGCCCCATTTGTGCAGGATCTAAGACAAGAAGCACCCATGTGTCCAAGGTTTCTTCAAGTAAGGGGAGCTGTCAGCACTTCATTCCTTTCAAAGCCATGTCCCAGTCAGCAAAGAGATTTTTCAGGAGCCCACTTTCTCCGTCAAACACCGAGGATGACTTTTGGCAAGATCCTGCACTCAGTCTCCTGTCTCTAAGTACTATCTTTGCTTAACACACGCCTTCCTCCCATTATTTATTTTTTTCTTTTATATCTCTTTTTCTATCAGGAAACCATTTGCCTTGGTGTGTTTTTTCATCTTCTCATTTACATGTCTCCTGCAAGACTGAAACCCAAGCATTGATTTTACCGCAAGATAATGTTGATATGATCAATAAACCACCATGACTATATCAAAGTGTCTGTTCTTCACCCTCCAGGACTGCAGAAGGTGCTTTAGTCTTAAAGTACATCTAATATACCATCTCTCACTCTTCTCATCTACTCCTAAGTATGCGAGACTGTCTGTCTGCCAGGTAAAAAGTAAATGATTTGCTTGCTGAAATAATTTAAATTTTAATACCACTTCAGCGCACATAAAATATTACTGATGCAATTAAAAAATAGACAATCAGCTCAATGCATCTAAAAATGGGTGCTGTATGCCTCCACCAGAATAAATTAAGTCTGTTGGGAAGACTATTGTAAGTAAAGATTTCTCCTTAACTTAAAAAAATTCTCAGCTGGTAAAAATCAGGTGTCCTATTTCAGTCAGGTCAGCCACCATTTAGCGATATTTCTAGGGGGAAATTAGGAAAGACTTGGTTCAAAAGGAGATAGTTCCTCTGAGGATGCACATAAGGGTAATTTTCAGCAGAGTGAAGGAAGTTCCGTATTCTTTGGGTTTTTGGTTTGTTGTTCCATGTAGGGGTTTAGACAGACCATTTCTCAAAGGCCACAAAATAGAAATTCTTCTGGTTACAGGATGGGACAAAAGGTTACAACAGAAAGTTTGTTCTGGTTACTTCAAGTTCTGTGCTGAGCATCCCCAGCAAGCACTCACATGGTCCCAAACCAGTTATTGCAGCCAGCTGCAAATCACCGAAGCAAAGAGATAAATAATGTCATCTATCATTTTAAAACAAAGTACTTCCTTGTTCTTTTCGTGTTTTATTTTCCTTTATTCTCTTTGATTCTAACCAATACCTGACACTTGAACTCAAAGCATTTTGCAGACAGGATTAAAAGACCTGCAGGTCAATCTAGTTATTTTTCTGAAGATTGTATGAAGTGTTCCAGTGAAACACTAATGACTTTGTTCAGCTTTGTGACCAAAATAATTTCACATTTAACTAGCAAGCCCTGTGGCACTGGCAAGCTTGAAGGCATCGCAGGGTCCCTGTACAGATGAAAGTTGGCCTGGGCTGACACCAAAGGACATCTCTGTGTTCGTGTGAGTGGGAACCAGGTTCTTCCTCAAGTGATTGGAATCATTTTGCTGGCTGATAAAGGTAAGCAGGTGTTACTCTGAAGAGGCATAAAGCTTTCAGACCAAGGATATGAAGGCAGTCCGAGTGAGAAACAGCAGCTAGAAGTCATCACCTTTCAGGAGACCGTGTGAAATGCAGGGGAGGGCTCAGCCCTGCTCCTAGTAAATGCGTCTGAGAAAGCTGCATAAAACCCTGCCAGTCGGAGTAAATCAAACCCAGCAGACTGCATTTGTGAGACTTTACTGGAGATAATAGGTGAGATTTATAAAGCGCCTGTGTAATTCAGCAACACAAGTGCTACCAAAAAATTCTTCCCTAAGGGTTCTTGTAAATCCAAAACCTCTAAAAAACAGATTTTGTGACTTTTTTCCTATTGATTTAAATGGACTCTGTGTTATCCCCAGAGCATTTTAAACATCTTATCAATATATTTTTTCAGTTTTGTTTGTATATGCCAAACAAAGCAAAAGCCTTAACATTACCCCTATACATTATGAACCTGAGTTATTCTGACAGTTTAGGTTTATTTAAGTACAAAACAAATTTCAGGACTTTAAAAACTGAGCTATTATCATCATATGATAGAATGCCACTTTGCTCCCATAATTATCTGTTTCCCATCTCTATATTTAAAAAAAAAATAATCTGGAAGCTTGAAAAATATAGCAGTACTGCCATTTAAATAATTAAAGAGCCCCATTATAAAAAACTCAGCTCTAAAAATACGTTGACAGTGAGAACAACTAGCACAGCGTACTCGGTTACGCTAGTAGCATGGAGAGGGAGGGATTTTTAAAGGTCATCTAGAGCCATCTCCTGCTCCATGCAAGAGCCAACACTTCTTCAGGTGAGCTCTGCGTTTGTCTTGCTGAATCTTGAAAATCTGTAGTAACTTAATTTATTCCAAGTTTACCTTGATGTAGAGCTTGTCTACCTAGCAAAACTAGGGAAATGTACCCAAATTAAAATTAGACACTAGGGTAAAATTAATTTGTTGAATCCTATTTACCTTTTCGTAGGCATGGTTATTCATGACTTAAAAAGCAATATTTTTGATTTCCAAAGTAAATTAAGGTAAGCTCAATTAAATCCAGTCTAATTCTGTATAAGATTGTCTTTTCAGAGATTTAATGCAGTTCAGTGAGTTAGTTTTAAAAGATATTTTGGAATGGTTTGACTGAGTACCTCCAAGTTAAATCAAAGGTATTAGACACACTTAAAATTTTACTTGAACTCTTTTAGGACAATTAAGGATCATTGTTTGATCTTGGGGATACACTTAGTTGGGTTTTTGTTTTGTTTTGTGTTTTGTGTGATTTTTGTTTGTTTGTTTTACTTACAATACAAAACCGGAAGAGCTGGTTTTAAATTAGAATTCATTTGAAAGACAATACCCAATTAAACACCCTGAAGAATATCACAGGCTTACTCTCAGTAATGTCCGAGGGAGACAGAAGGAACAGACCCATGCTATTCCATGGGATTAGCCAGGTAACTAGGGACTGGGACTTAATTTCATTATATAATTATAATTTCCCTTTATTTACTGTAATGAGTTAGCTGTAGGTTGGCTTTCTAATGCCGCCTTAACTGGCTCTGGAGAAAGAGCAGGCTGAAATAAGAATGAACATTGATGTGCTCAGCTAAAAGGTCAAATACTGGTCTCAACAAAGCCATCAGCTTCTGAGGTTCCCACCTTGGTGCAACCTTCCCAGCAGAGGCTCTGGCCACAGATCCTGGCTCATGGAGTCTCCAAACAGAACTTGGTCAAAGTACAGCTGGAAAAATTACTTTAACCTTTTAACAAGTGTCCAGCGCTAAGCAGACATGAATGACTTCCAAGGCAAAATGTCAGAGCAGAGCAACTGTGGACAGAGGGGAAGTCAGCGAAGGAAATGACAGCCAATTTACACTCAAGGAGACAAACACTGCCATTGCTTCCCCTCTCCCACCCCCAAGTAAGCACGCTACGCAACAATGTGGAGAACTGACTGGTCTCAAAGGCAGCAAGGACTTGCCAACTTACTTGCCCTCTGAAATAATTGCAGTAATTGCTTTCCAAATTTCTGATTTGTATTTTCACTACCCCTACAGTTGCAAAGATCAGATTTTTAAAATCCATTCTCTGAATTAATCTGGAGTTTGCTTACAGGCATCTTAACCAAATTGGTTTGGTTTATGCAGATTTTATAGATTTATTGCCCTTGTCTGAGGATGAGAATTCCCAGAAATGGCAATAAGGGGGAGCACAGGGTTCAGTAAGAGCCCCGAGAGCTCGCTACTCTGCGGGGCACCTGGCACATCGCTCTGCTCCAGTCCAAAAGGAGCCTGTTTGCGTGCCAGGGAGGATGTTTTCCAGTGCAGAGGGAGTTCCATGGGGAAAAGGCTGATCAAAATAGTGATTAAAGGGAGATCTTGCAGGGTCAAACTGAGCTCCTTTGTTCTTCTGAGTTTTTTTGAAAAACATTTGCACTCAATAAAGCTAGCTCTCCTCTTGAGGACACATTGGCAATTAAACTCTTGCTTGGCTAACTCGGCTGTCTCAGATTTGGTTTAGAAATATGGAGGAAAGTGGCACATCTAGATTCTTGCAATCTGAATTCTCTGCCATTCTCTTTTGCACATGCTGTTGAAGTTGCATATTAAGCTTTTTCCAGAAATACATTTGCAATAGGCTGGATGTACAGGTAAGCTAGTGAAAGGACACATTTCTTCAGTCACTCACCACACTTGTTATAAACAGGAAAAAAGTTTCTTATGTCCTTCAGTCAAAACTGCAGTAACAAGAACAGCTAAGTACACCACAAATGCAGCTGTCCCCGCCACATCTGGGGGTGTGGCACCCACAAGAAACTTGACTCCAAAAAATCTTTACCTAAAGAAAAAAATGTTTCGAATTATACAGCTACATGAACTCTAAAGACAAAACTAGGTCTGGTAATCTGTGTACAGACAGGGAAGGAGTTGTGATTTTCATAGGAAGCATGAGTTTAACTGCAGCCTTCATCATTTGACTACTACATCACTCTGAGGATGAAGGGAAAGAGCACAAATTCAACACAGCAACTTTGAACTGTAAGAAGTGAATTTTGTTTTCCAGAAGTTCTGTTTCTCAAACCAGAATCTGAAAATTGCTCAGCTGTAGCAACAGCCTTCAAAACTAAATCACCTAAACAGAGCCCACCTCTGAGGACAGTCAGATCTTGCTTCAGCTACCACACTCCACCTAACTGGCCCTTCAGTGTTGAGCCAAGCACTCAGATGTGGGATGCAGGAGGCAGATACACACACAAAACGGCATTTGTTACTGGGTTTTCCAAATACAAACCTATCTTACAGGAGGTGACAAGCCTTGCTCACATTCACTCTGAAGTCCTGTTAGAGGGTACATTACCAGACTAAGTCCCTACAAATAGACAGAAAAATTCCAATACTTTGTAAGTTTTAGCGACATGTTTTGCAGGTTTCAACCAAGCACTTCTTTCTTTTTGCACTGAGGGATCAAAGATTTTCTTTTCTTCCTTCTTGCTTTTTTTTGCCCGACTTCTACAAACCGCATGTTTGACACAGCATGAAATGTGGAAAGGCCCCATTACCCCACCCTGTTACAAACTGTTAAAGAAAATTGATTATTTTCCCTCTGTGGTTTTGCAAAAAAAGTATTAGCACTAGCTGGAAAGAGGTTTTGGGTTTTTTTTTTGTTTGTTTGTTTTGTTTTTAAGCTACATGTAAGTTTCAAAATACCCCATGAAGATTTTGTTCACAAAATGCCTGACAAGGTGAAAAGTCTGCAGAACAGCTTCACCTGGTAATACCAGCTCCCCAAATGTACTAATGTGGAGAAAGAGTTACCCTGAACAACAGAACTATTCCCAGGCAAACGCAATGCTGTTTGCACAAGGTCTCATATCCCCAGCTTGCAGTCTTTACTCCCTCATGACCCCCCCATAAGGTTGCTCCCACAAATAAGTCATCTCTCCAGGAACATTGATTGCCCACAGCTGAAAGCCATGTGAAGTCCAAGCACTTTCAACACAATACTGTTAGGCTAAATTAAAACCTGACCTTATACATTAGAATTTGCATCTCCCAAGTGTGTCTCTTGCTCCATCGCACAGGAAGCAGCAGGGCCAGAAGATACAAGGAAGAGATACAGACACCAGGCCAGAGGAGACACCTCACAGCAGAGGGAAGGTGGCCACATCCCTTTCCAGCCTTTAAATAGCAAAGGGTGGTCAGGAGCTGACTGGTCATGAGCAGCGTGAGTTGGCTACATAGGGTTGGCTAAAAGCAGGATGAGTTGGCCACTTGGGATTGGCCATGTTGCAATTTGGTCTCCAGCTCTCCACCATCTAACACTAACATGTGAGGAGGATGTATAGCTCACCTCAGGCTTCTACTGGAGGCAGCAGTTGTAATGTTGCCACTGTGGGTTTAATGAGTACAGGCTTGCTTCTACCTCAAAGAAATCAGTAGCAAAATTCCCCCTGCCTGTAGTTGCATAGGATCAGGCCAAGCCTGGATAAACCGTGTCCTTGGTTAATAGGTGTTGCTGCTCTTTGCACAGAGGGACAAAGAAACACAGAAGAATCAAAGGAGAAGCCAGAGGAAGTATTAACACTGCCAACACAACCTGAATCCCAGACAACTGTTGCTCCTGAAATAAGTCTGTAACAAGTGATACTATAATGTCATCCTTTGTACACAACTGCTCTATCTGAAATGCCTTACATCAGACTGAGGGACCTTTCGGTGGAATAAAGTTAGGTGGTGTATCCATAAACCACAACTTAACATCTAGAGAAAGCAGCCTTCTTCCAGCATGATTGCACAGAGTGATGAAGCTAAAACGAATTAAATAAATAAAGTTAATCTTTCCCTCTGCTTGAGGAACTTCAGGTGCTGAAAAACAATGGTCTGTGGAGCACAAGTAGGCAGTCCACCTATCTACCCCTCAGATTAACACCATCAGAGGATCAGAAGTTAAATGCTGTGTCTTGCACCCAAGTAATGCATTCTGAAGAGGAAACAATTAATTAGTGCTAGGTAATATTGTCACAGGCTAATTAGATGACACAGTGATTAATACATTTCCTCAACCATCTTTAGCTGTGATGAAGACACAGCAAGATTCCCTTTCCCTGAAAGTAAATATTAAACCAACATTCATTATCTTTTCATGAAAGAGAAAGAAAAACGATGACCTTGGCAGAATTTCTGTCTCTTTCAAAACAAAACCAAACCAAGGCAGCACCTTCCCCAAGCCCATCAAAAGACAAAGCCCCAGCTGAAACAAGTGCAGCCTTTTTAACCATTGAAGATGTTTTAAGATGGGCTTTTCCTACGGGGATTTCAGAAGCCCCATTGCAGCCACCGCAAACAAATGAAGCGAAGCATGGGCCACTGAGTCAAAGAGGGAACGAGAGCAGACATACTACTGCGAGCTATTTTAAACCATTATTGGAGATCTGTAGCTAACCTCTCCAGCGGCCTGCTTCTAGCTAAAAGGCTTCCACTTGAGTGCTTCAGATCATGTAAGTTTGTTTAAGATTCATAATTCATGAAGGGTACATAACACCATCCTTGAATAACTTCTCACTCACCACCTGGTTGACAGGGAGAGAGCTGACAGAGCAGTGTGACTTCAGCAATCTGACATTAGCACGCTATGCATCCCAGGAAGGGACAGGGATCACTCCGTTGTCTTAACTCCTTCATTGGTATGAGTGTCAGTTGCACCAGATAATTCCATGATTAGGACTATTTCCATCTATTGTGGTGCCCATTAAAATAAGAGAAAGAAAAATGACGTGAAGATTTGTAACTACTTACATTGTACTCCTTGAAAAGAGCATGTAAAGAAAAAGTCTGTTTTTATAGGCTTTAAAAAAAAATAAATCTATTGCACACCAAAGGCCAAGTACAAGCAACCCTACTCGAGCTGAGTAGTACTTTGCAACTCAAACAGTCCCACTGAAATCAATTTGGGATTATATAACGCAAGTTAGGAAAGCAACACCTGGTCTTTCAGTAGCAAAATAAGATGTATAAGGAACAAATCTTCAGCTAAAATTAACGCGATTTGCCTCGTTGTGTCTAATGGAGCTGTGCCCATTTACATCAGCCTGGAGTCCACCGTAATAGTGAGCCTATTGTAGAGCACTTGGGTTTTAATTACCAGTGGTAAATAGTACGTCTTTAAACTTTATAGATGTTATATATTTGCCCTACTTTATTTTGTAGATAAAAGCGCAACTGTGGCCTGATAGGCAATTTAAGAATGATTTATGGACTTTGTCTGCTGTTAGTAACAGGCTGGAAGTTGCTGTGTGACAGAAGGGAGGGATTTTTTTTTCTAATTTATTTTGGGAGATAACGGTTGGACTGGAACTGTCATACATTGTTTCCCCCTATAAAACCGTGAATATTTCTTTTAGCAGGGCTTTAGGAAAAGGAAAAATATGTAAAGAGAACAACAATGGACACAATAGACAAGATGAAGGATCTAGTGCGTGGTAGAGAAAGAGAATTGCTTTCATAATTTATACTGTGGGCCAGCCACGCCTGCAGTGAGCCTTGTCCCACTCCCACCTTAATCCCAGGTTATTCTCCCTAGAACTCCATTTATCTTGGCTCCTTTATGACTACAATGTGCCTACTGCTGTCAGGCTTGACGTGACATTTGGATTAAGCACAGACACCTCCCCGTTCCATTTCAAAGGCAGAAACAGCAAACACGTGCACACATAAACCAGGACAAGTTAATTTTCAAAACCAGAGCGTATGGGGATTTTCATCCCCCTGTACACACAGTCTCCAAAATCAACAGTTCGCACAAAGCAATATTTTGCTTCCTGTGTACTGCAGTGTGGTGACGTGAAGCAGGTCTTCCACCCAGGGCACTCTGAGCCTGCACATTTTCAAAGAAGGAAGTTTTTCCTCCCAGGAGTTCAAAGAGGTTTTTTAATTGGCAGCTTATATGACCTCACCGTGATTTCTGCCCTATACCAGAGACTACCTGAAAAGTGATTTGTAAGTTAGAGAGAAACAATGAAATACACATGGACCTGGTGTATTGACATGCACTTTATCCATCGCTGTTCCTCTGAAAGCTAGCATGGTTTCCTGCTTTTATAAGGGTCATTTGAGTCTTTTATCTGAGTCAACTCCTGCTCTTGCTTCCTGCAGGGCATACGAGAGACATGACACTGAACATTATTCTCTTACCAAGGGAGAGAGATTATCCCTGTGGAATGGGTGCTCCCTGGGGATAGCCCAAAAAACTGTCAGTGGGAAAAAGCTGTCTGTCCTTCATGCTGATGGTTCCCTGATTACTAAGATGTTGTTCAGAGAGGAAGAAGTTGAGTAAGCTTATGAATATGATTATTTTGCATCTTTCCCTGTGCAAAAAAGAAATCCAGTGAGGCAATAGGTGCTTGCAGGGTGCTTTGACTCAGGATTCCTTCTCCAGACCCTGACCTGGAAGGGGCACAGCTGCAGGGTTCAGCCACAGTCTTGGGGAATGGAAACATCCCTGGGAGGAATGGAAACTTGTTCTGAGTTGCCGGGAAAAATGATATAAGTAAACTCGGGAGTTCAAGGATTAGGGGCTGCTTTTGTGCATTGTTGGAGTCACTGAGCAGGGGTTTGGTGGCTAAAAGCCAGGCTGCCTCTGGGCCAGAGACTAGAGGGCAAGCTGGAGAGGGGGGAGGTGGGAGCCCAGCACTGCATCTTTGGTTTTCAGTTATCTCTGCTATTGCTGGGCCATTGTAGCATGAAGCAAAATAGCACTTGTGAGTGTTTAAGTAGCTCATGGACTTCTCCCTTTTGGAAAGTGTTTGTTCTGAACAGTTTCTGCGTATCTCTTCTGAGGCACCAGGGGCACATACTGAAGGTTTTTTTAAACACTTATAACTCTGCCAAATTTCCAGTGTCTGCAGGGGACAGATCCTCATTTCATCCAGCAACTGTCCTGCAAAAGGACCACATCAACTTCAGTTGACTGGAATTGTTATTACCTGCTTCAGTCCCTGTCCTTTTCCTGCCTGCCACTGGTGACCTGGTTTAAGTGCCTGCTGCTGAGACTCTGCTCAGATAAAAGGGCTGTCTCTGTGCAGGACTAAACCTCTTTCTAAATGGGTCTGTTGAAATATATATTGAAATAGTCTTTTAAAAGTTTACCGAGTATTGAGATCACTACAAATCTGATCATTACTTATTAATTGTTCAATTCAAGGAATAACCATATGATAGAAAATGGGGTGGAGACCTGGGAAAGAATGACTTTAATGAGATCTCAGTGACTGATATTTGGAAATATATTATTAGGTTTCTGCAGCGTGGCACTGAGGTTCCCCAGTGTCTTCAGGAAAAGAATTAGCAGCCTATGCTCTTGTGTCTCTTGCAGGATAGAGACATTAGAGGTCAGCTCAAAGCCACTCAGCCCTCTGCTAAAAACAAAGGGGGTTTCAGAAACAACTCAGTAGGGTTACACTCTGCATTGCCAAGGGGTGGAAGAGCCTGGGCCTTTACTTCTGGAAGCTATCTTTTCCTCCAGCAACATTTTTCCTCTTACCTTCTCTTCCAGCTTTTCTACCTAACTCCTCAGTCCGTGTAATTCCACACTGATGTATAAACAAGGTTTTTCTAAATCATCCCTCTGTCTTAAAATTAAAACAAAATAAGCATGTGTTGTCTTCCCAGAAATGAAGGCCCAAGGCAGGAGGCAGGAGGACTGCTTCTCACCCACTCTGTTCTTTCAGAGGTGCAACACGCTCACAGCAAATGTGAACAAGGGTGTTCAGTACCATCCCATGACTGTGTATTCAAACAGTAGGAGACGTGGGGAAGTGTGTACAGAACAAGATAATTTGAGGTACCAAATCTTCCAGTAGCATGGAGGCACACAAAAAGCTATTTGTAGCCAAGATATGCAAAGAATTACGTGTTCAACCATTCAGCCAAAATCTGCAGACAAGGCAATCCAAAACAACGAAAGTGTTGATGCGCACTTGTCTCTGGCACGAGAAGGTGAAAAGCATTACATCTGTGCTCTCCAGCAGGCAATTATTCTTGATTCCTAATGGATAAAATCAGAAAGCACAACAGGGGCTGACAGGAGGAAGGCTTTGAGCATGTCCTTTCTAATCACTATTCAACCCTTTAGCAAATGGATGAGCTAAAGGCCACTGTGTTGAAGTCCAAAAGCTCGTCCTGAGTATAGGTTTCCATTGTGACCATGAGAGAGGCTGGGACAGAGCTCATAGAAAATTGCCATACTAAGTGTCCCATCATCTCTATTTCCTGGGGTACATTACCCAATGAGTAGGCAAAAGCCCAAGTGCAACCTGTATTTATATAGGAGTGTTGTATAGAAGAGACCACTTGTGTTTAAACAAGAGCTGCATAAGGCTCCTGACCCATGTGGCAACATTATTCAGTTGACACTTCAGCAGCTAAATAACCATCCTCCTGAAGCATATCACAGAACAAACACAGTCACATTTCCACTGCTGAATGCAGAGGAAGGAATAAATACAAGTAAATTAGAAAAAAGTTCCTGCATGTTTAGATGCGCAGAGCCTGTTTTTGGCTCTGCTCCTCAGACAAGCTGTACTCGCAGATGTGCCCAGCCCGTGTTCTCCTCTGTGGCAGGGGGATGTGACTAATTGCTGTGTCGTTCAGCTACATGGTAAGGGAATGAAGCCCATGTCCGGCAGCACAATGAGAGGCAAGGCAAGATGAGACAAGCCTCCCCATCCTCAGCAGGGCTCTATTTGTAGAAAGAGGCCAACAATGTAGCAGGGCACATATTCTGCACAGAGCACCGGAGGTGCACTAAACCTTGACGTACGGCATATATCCACATAGCTGTAAAGAGGTTAAGACTCTCTTGGTAGGAACAAGTAGGCAAGAGCCTCAGGAATGACTATTTTTCTTTCCTGACTGCCCCCTAAGAGAACATAGGGAACAATTCCTCCTGCCTCAGTTAATGGTCTCTCCCGTAAGAGTTTTGTCGCCTGATTGAGGACAATATTGTTTGTACAGGGACGCTGTAAGAGCGACCACAGTTTTATGAGGAAGGAAGAGACGACACCCAGTCTCACCCCATCAGCATCACAAGTGTCAATGAAGCAATTACATCGCTAACTAGATCCAAACTGTACATCATTTTCATATTTGTTATGCTATATTATGGGCCTTCATTCTTGGTTTGGTTCTATGCAGAGGTTGCTAAAGATTTATGATTTATAAAAGCATGAAGCTGCGCTGTGTTTCCTCGGGTCCAGTTAAGGAAATCCAATAACATGGGAGTTTTGTTTTGGGAACATATATATATTTCTTCCCCTGTAGTGTTAGGCCTGTCAAAATGAAACCAATAGGTTGGAAAAGAGTCTTCTACGGAGCCAAAAAGGAGAATAAGTTTACTAGAACTGGTGAAACCTATCAGATAAGTATCAGAGAGCAGGAATTAGCACAGTGCACTGTGCTGTTTGAGGAAGAGGAGGAGCAGTGGGGTCTAACTGACCAAAGAGGTCAAGATACCTCCAGTTTAGGTCTGCTTTGTATGACCTTGGGGAACATGCTTTTTCTCTCCACACTTGCTTCTCTCACAGTTTGTTTTATCTTATCCATTTAAATCAGAAGTTCTTATGATGGGGTTTGGCTCCTAATGTGTGTTCAAACAGGAACTGAAGTGGAGAGACCTTCATCTCTCTGTTGTAGGGCTCAGGGTGCTACACCAATACAAACAATAGTAAAAAAGAATGAGTGATGCAGTATAATTGCAGTTCTTCCTGCCAGATCATCTTTGTGCTAATAAGTTCTGTTTACTCAGGGAATATTCAATAAATAATAAATAAAACCTCAGGCAGAGACTTTCCCAAGCACAGCAGGTAATTCAGATGTATCGTCCATTAAAATTAATGGAAAGGGTATGTCTAAATCCCTTAGTGCTCTCAGAAAACTCTAAGCTTGAATATTTAATTTCTGAGCTAGGCAACTGGCAGGATGGTCTCCATATCCAACAGGCAGTGGGGTAGAAATTAAGAGGAGTAAGGCGTGTACTTGGGTGCAGAGCTCTTACTCACCTGAGCAGTTTTACTGGTCATGTCATTGCTTTTGCTCCCCCACAATCCTGCGTGGAGTCTTTGGGAATCGATCACCATGTGGCTACAAAGGATAGGGCTGGGCAAACTTTACTTCATCTGGATTCTGAAGATGAACAGATGGAGCAAAGAAAGGAAATTTTAAAAGGAGAAATAGCACCTTCCTTGAGTGCAATATGTCTCCTACCTCTCCTACCTTCACTGCTCCAGCCTGGAATCGTGCTCCTGAGAGCACACAGTGCTGCTCTTGCTTTCAGTGAGAGTCGGTGCGGACCCACGGTGGATCCAGCAAATGGGACGTTTAAAGCAACTCAGAGGCAATTACTCTCCATTCTTCATCTCCAAATTTCTTAAACCTAGTGTGAGGGGGGAGAAACAGCGCCAGACTTATTGTAAACGCCACATTACTATGTAGGACAGGACTGATGTGCTTCGAAAGGTGCTCACTGCAGCTTTGGTAGATCGCTCTGTCTCTGTCAGCATGACAGATAACAGCCTCCAGACAGCTATGAACACATTAAAAATATACTTCCGTCTCCGAGCAATCACACGTCGGTGCAGCGCTGTCTCGCTGTGGAGCAGCAGAGAAGGCTGTACCTCTGGGAGAGCTGTACAAACATCTGCGTCTGCTTCAACTCGATTTTTCACTATTGTTCCTGCCTGACAATTTTGCCACCCTTGATCAAAACCCTGGCGAGAGGTAAAAATGAAATGACTTCTTTCTGACGCCTGCATACATATTTAAGCATTTCTGTCACTATATGTTAGAGTCGCAGGCACTTTAACGATGCCGCTTACTTCCTCGCTTCTTGCATGGCGTCAGGTAGTAATATTAGGCTATAAGGTTTCAGAACCTGAACAAATCTCCTCTTTCTTCCCATTTCATATTGGCCATTAAACTTATCATCAGAATCACAATGAATCAGAGTGGTTTCTGTAATTCTGTGAGGAAACGAGGCTGACAGCATCAGAGCAAAACACACACCTTTAACAGAACCCTGCTCGTAGCACTCTAAAACACACATCATGGTGAATATTCACACTCTAATTTTTAAGGGACACAGCTTAAATTTGGAAGTTTCAGTTGCGTCATCAGTTCTTGGGCCTTCAGAGATCAGAGTATCAAGGAAAAATAACAGCTTTCAGTGCTGTTCAGGGTAACTTTCTGTCAGTAAACAAGGCAGAGGGAGGTTTGTCTACAAAAAGGAGATGGTAGACCTGAATTTGAATGACTTGTACCTCATTTTTTAAAGAGGTGGATTGTGAATATTATGATGCTGGATTCATCATTAGAGGACAGACCAGATGGTGAAGGCTCAGAATATAGTCTCATCCCTATGCAGAGGGATTTCTACAATTGCATATTAACTGTTACTGGAAGTTTCCGTACATATGTAAATCCCTCTGTACTGGAATGAGAATATCCTTTAATGCAAAGCATGATGTCCATTACAATAAGTAGCACGAATAGCTAATTTTCATTGCAATTAAGCTGAAAATCAATTTGCCCTTCTGGTATCTTGAACAAAAAGCAGGAATTTTATAAATGATATCTTTTATTTAAACAGCACCTTTCATGTCAGTGACGTGACACAGGTATGAATAGCAGGGAAGTCCAGGTATGTGTATGTCAATGAGCCCCTGACAAAATGTTGATGTTCAGGATGTACTGAGAAGGCGTTGGTCTGCTCAAATGCAGTTCATTTGTATACTAACATCTCAAGTATATGCATGCATATTTTTACTATATTAGATTAAAA
>WEIS01070440.1:5237-25519 GCA_013389965.1 Todus mexicanus
AAGCATTAAGAAAACAAAACACAAAACAAAACAAGCCTCTCCTCCTCATGTAAGGGCCTGAAGGCACAGCTGGCTGCTGGTGACAAAGCTGGTTTCTGAAGCCACTGGTACTCACTCCTTCCCTTCTTACTGTCCCCAGGCGCGACTGGGAAGCAGGATCTGTTTCAGTAAGGACAACCACCAAAAAAAAGCTCTGCCCACCACCTCAGGCGCAAAGCCTTGCTGTAGCTCAGAGGAGGGCGTTTAAGCTGGCAGGCTAGGGGATATTCTGGGCAGCTGGACAACAACGCATTCCTTTCCCTGTGAAACTTGTATGAAATGCTGTGTCTTAGACAGATACTTATTGCTGTTTAAGCTAACACTTTCCAAAAGAGAGAAAAAAAACCCCACACTTAATCAATATTCCCAACTGGCTCAAGTGCTCATATCTACAACGGAAGGAGAAGGGAAATGCGAAGAGGGACGAGAGAGGGGCAAGAGAGTTTTCAGATCAAATGAGAGATGTGGGAGAGAACCGAGAGCACAGAGATGGCCAGTAAATCTCCTGCAGAGTCACGCAGCTGTACAGGAGCTTTTAGTACCAGAGGACAGATTTTATAGCGTATCAGAGAAGCTGCTCTCTCTAAAGGAGTGCAAGGTAGGCGGTGAAGAGAAGGGAAAGTAAAGGAAAAGGGAAGCTCAAGCTGCTCAAGCTGCTCGAGCAGCTGTAATGCTGTGACTGGGACTAGTCCACGATAAGCTATAAAACATGTTGGCTGGATGTATGGATAAGCTTAAACAGAGGGGTCCCCCATTTTTATCTCCAGTGCCTGCAGCTCTGGCATGAGGCTCCCTGGATACTTGGACACGGAGGACAAGTTCTGTTTCTCGGATGCAGGCACCACCCAAGAGGAGGCCTTGCCAAACCACAGCCTCTGCAGCCACAGGATAGAAGCACATGTAGTTGCTTCGACAGTCCAGAAAAAAAAAACAAACAAC
This sequence comes from Todus mexicanus, assembly GCA_013389965.1. Classification (NCBI taxonomy): domain Eukaryota; kingdom Metazoa; phylum Chordata; class Aves; order Coraciiformes; family Todidae; genus Todus; species Todus mexicanus. The sequence continues at coordinate 6,216 of WEIS01070440.1, forward strand.
CAAACACAAACAGTATCTTAATTCAATTAGCCTTTTCTAAGCATAATGAAAACATCCACAGTGGTATCAGATAGGAAATCGGTTATAAACTAGTACAGACCCTCACATTTCGAAGTATATGAAAGCCAACTGACAGAGACAAAGAAGCAGCTTTTCTCTCAGGATTGTTGCTCCAAACTATCCACAGTAGAGCATTTCTTTGTAGACTTTCCAACCAGCACTTGGTCTCAGCTCCAGCATCACAACCAGCTCCAGTGTCCAAGACAGAGCCTCAAACTGAACAGGTCAGTGGTCCAAGCAGCACGGTGCCTCTGGCACCTTACATGGGCACCTTACCATGGCCAGGAAGCAAAGACCATGCTTCTTCAGTTCCACTGAGATACCCAAGGAGCACCCCATCGCAGGAAAATTTTGGGTGATTACCTACTTGGTTAAAACGGATGGTTTTGCCACTGGCAAGAACCTCAAATAGTTCTTTTGAGCAAAAGACTTTATTACTAATCTGCTATTTTTACTCTTGCCACAAAGGAGAGTTTTGGATTAGAACCATAGTGTGATTTGAGTTGGGAGGGACGTTAAAGATCACCTAGTTCCAACCCTCCTGCCATGGGCAGGGACACCTCCCACTACACCAGGTTGCTCAAAGCCCCATCCAACCTGGTCTTGAACACATCCAGTGACGGGGCACCCACAACTTCCCTGGGCAACCTCTTCCAGTGGCTTGCCACCTTCATAGTGAAGAAATTCTTCTTAACCTGGAGGCAGAAGAGGTAAATGACTCTGCTAATTGCTCATCTCTTTTTGGCAGCTAATGAAAATCATGCATCTCTGCAAGCTCTTTTGTATTGGTCATCTGCTTGCAATTAGTCAATATCAGTGGACCACCCAAAAAAAAGAGAGACTGTTCTTGAAGAGGGCCAAGTCACCGTCATCATATGCAGGATCCTAGACAGCAAAACCAATCATTTTCTCTACATGTCAGGATGTAGCCTACATTACAGGTTGTGATAAGGAGTTCAGTGCCTGTCTTCAGACCTCAGACAGGGTGGAAAAGAGCTATGTGGTACAGTATCTTCTGGCACCCAGTTTTTGAATTCTACCACAAGCAACTCATTTATGCTCCTTCTTAGGCCAGGTCAGAAAGGAGAACTAACGTGACCTCATCACCAACAGACCAGCGACACACAAATTGTAATACTGCAGTCCTCCCACAAAGATGTTATGGTACAAGGCTCAGAAGAACCATTGACAGTAGATGTGATTCATATAGCAAGCACCTCACTCAATTTCATTCCTCATTCATATTTATTTCATGTGAACAAAATAATCATGACAAATCCAGATCTGTAGGATATGACATTGAAGCTTGGGCTGCCCCATTGCATCAACCTGCAACCTAGGTCTCAGGTGCAGAAGAGTCGTATGAAAACCAGGAATAACCTGCAAATATCAGGAGAGCAGATGCTCCTTCCCAGTGAGGCTTACAGATCAGAGTCCTCTTGGGTAGAAACATGGCTTACAACAAAAACTTGGGGGAAGGGACTAAGAAGGAGGACTGAAACGTAAGGCTACATGTAAGATAAAGCTCTTCTAGGGAAACGAGGCAAACAGCAGAAAGACATTTCTGCTATGCAAAACTCAGCATGGCCCATCTTCACCTGAACTGCCCACCTACGGGGTCTAATCAACACAAGCGCACGATCCACTGGCAAGGGACAGGCCAGAAGGCTAAAGGCGGACGAAAGAGAGGGCCTCTGCGAGGCCTCTGCGACCTCCGCTCTCCCGAGGTACAAGCTGAAAGTCATTGCTCCAAAAAGCTAATGGAAAAAAGGAAGAAGGCTGGGGTGGAGGGAAGAGATCAGAAGCTGTATTCTGGAAGCTGAAAGAGAATAAAAAGCTAGTTGAAGCCTAGCAATCCACTCTGCTGAAAAACCCTACGTGCAGACACAGAACAATGCTGATTTTCCACTAGAAACCAGGAAACGAGGTGGAGGGAGGATGCAGGACAGCGCTGTGTTTCTACATTAGGATTTTTAAGTACACTGCAGGATTTCTGTCTCAGAGTACTCATTGAGTTACATCAGACTGTAATGGCCTGTTGATTTTGAGAGATTATGGCAGCGCTGCTGATGCAGGGGGAGAGGAGATGGAAGGGAAGAGATGTGATGTATCAGGCAGCGTGCACACACATTTCAGATTATTATCTACACTTCTGGGCGAGAGAGAGACGCGGTGGATTCACAGGGCGACCAGGACCGGGAGGGGACTGTGTACAGGACCCTGTTACTAATTTAGGCTGGCACAGCAGGCAGTTTTGGTCCACCCCTGAGCCCCATTTCATTCCCCCAGGGCAGAAGATGCCAAAAGCAACATTTCTGCAGGGGAGTCCCATCCAGGGCTGGCAGGACCACGGGCACATGGACCGGCATGGCCAGGGTAATGGAGGAGGTGAATCCCAAGTGTTCAAGGTGCATGGCGCGTTCCTGAGATGGATTCAGTCTCACTCTGCCAGGCTGACAACTTTGCCTGCCTGCCTTTCTCTCTTTCCTGTATTTCACAGAGAGATGGTATCCTTTCCTTTTCCTTTCTTTGCTCCCGGGCACAAGCAATCAAGAACAAAGGATGAAAGAAAAATGCAGTGGGGGGGAGTGAGGCGGGGGAGGGACATTTGAGAGTTAGGGAGCAATCTTTAGCAGAGAGAAGAGAATTAAAAAAAAAAAAAAAAGGAGGAAGAAAGGAGATGGAGAGGCTTAGAAAAAAACACAATATGCAAATGAGGCAGAACAGAAATCAGAGCTGGAAAAAAATAAAATAAAATCACACCAAACAACCCCACCCCACCTCTCCATAAGCTCTGTCTCTCAGACAGGGGGATGCCAGCAGGGTGAGGGGTTCCCAAAGCCTTCTGCCACCCTCCATCTCAAGCAGACACCCGCGGCTCACTGCAGACAGGCAATCTGCCCTCTGGGGCATAGCGAGGGAAGGGAAGAGGGAAGAGTAAAGCGATTCTGGAGCACTGAAAATCCTTGTTTTCTCTCTAAGGTAGGGAGCTGTGGGGCAAACAGAACCAGCCAGGTGCTTCTAACATGATGTTTGTCAAACAATCTGATTTCAAGCTTCAGTGGAGTAGTCCCTCAGCAGCTGCTTTAATCTACTGCAGCACTTCTCCCCCACAGCAGGCTGCATTCCCCTTGTCCCTCCTCCACTCTTCTACCAGGACAGAGGTCCCCCAGGAGCACAGACCTCCACCCTGGCTGGCAGCGGGCTGCCTTGCAGACCGAACCACCTCAGACCACGCCACGAGCTTAGCATGACCAGGCTTGAACTGGAGGCTTCCAAAGGGCATCCAGCTGCACAAGGCAAAGGGGATTCTGCTGCTGCAGATGACATACTGCTCTCAGGGCAGAGCCCTCACACTGCTCAGAGGTGGGTGTCAGCAAAGGTGGCCTCTTCCCTCCAGATCATGGAGTAACTAACTCATCCATCAGCTTGTTCATTAGTGACACTGTAGCTGGTGCTGTGTTATGATACACTATAGTGCAGTTACCCTTCTACTCATCATCATTTATTTCTTCTCCTTCCAAGGCATGGCAAAACATCAGTGCATGCTCCTCAGCTGGGAGCAGTGAGAGGTGTAAAAGGGAACTAAGCAGCAGCAGGATTCCTGGCTTTTAGACCAGCTCTGGGGCTGACTCACCTGAAATGCCGCTTTTTAGCGCCAGTAGTGCTCTCCTTTCACATAAACAGCTGCTCCTTTGCTCCAGCTTTCTGCGCTACTTTCTGCCCACATTTCTACTCTAAACATCGTTAGATGTTTGTCCGGCTCTGCCTGCAAACACCTGAAGTGAGGGAGTATAAGCTATGGGTTGGTCTTTACAAAATAAAACATTTTTTAATAAGTTTATCAGCATCAGAAAAATTGATTGTTATTTTTACTTACTAGCAAGGAGCACCATTTAACTTAGTAAATACTAACTGCCAAGAAGCACAAATCAAAGCTGTGTTGCAAAGGCTATTTAAAAAACAGTTTCAAGCAGCTGACAAATTCCATAGCAGAGGTGTCTAAGCACTGGTGGGGCGCAGAAAAGCAAAGGCGAAGCCTTGCACTGTCTTTCACAAAGAATCGTAGTTATCAAGGTAAAGCAGGCGCAAGAAGCTGCGCACTTATTGAGGGCAGTGAAGTTGTCCAAGGGGAAAACGTCAAGAGAACAAAAACGCAGCAGTAGGGGGAGGTGGGGGGAGGGGGGGTAAGGGAGATGGGAACAACAAGTTTTAGCAGAGATCTGTGCTGGACAGGTTGGTAACTGCAGCAGCCTGCAAAGGTCTCTCGCACCTCCAGCAACCAGAGTGACTGCAGGAGCCGGCTCTATTTTCCAGGAGCTCCCCTGCTCCCAAGTGTGACTCCCCCTAACCCCAGAGACCCGCAGGGAGGCAGAGCGAGAAGACGTATGATGTCTCAGTTCACATCGTAGCCAGGTCTGCATCCCCATCAGTAAGAACTGCCACCAGAGCTGACACTAATTGGTTCTCTTGTTGCAGTGTTGCAGAGGTGACAAGGACCACATGGGCACAGACAAGAAGTTTCCCTCTCCCCGGTCCCCCCGGGTCACAGCCAGGTACCCTGCTAGGAGCAGTGTGCCTGCATAGCTGGTATTGCCATGATGTGTGTGATGCTTGCTCAGTGAATAAAGAGCATCACTATCTGGAGCTGTCGAGCCTGCGTCACTCACTGCAAGAAGCAGGGGGGGGAAGACAACTACCAGCTTAAACCAGATTTTACTGGTAGGAGCACCACCACAATCCAGGCTCTCGGGGACTTTACAAGGGAACCTGAAACGTTACCAGCTGCAGTCACAGCCTCCGTACCCTCCTTCAGCCTGGAAAAACAACAATTAGCACACGTGTGCATTAGTGCATGCATGTGTTTGCATGAGCCTGCAGTGCAAACATACACAATAAACAGAGCGAGGAAGAAAGAGATTGTTGTTTGAAGCTCAAAGAAGCTATTTGTAAAAATCAAGTGTGCGAGCGAGAATGAAACATAGGCAAGAATTACTTTCATCTTTCTGAGAGGGAGAGGGGGGCAGGGAATTAAGCACACGCACACCCCAAGCAATGCCCATGAAGAATTATGCTGCTCGTGATAAATGCACTTTTCTGGTTCTGTGAAAAATCTGACATAATGAAAGTACCTTGAATGCAATTACCGGCACTTGTTTAGCATGGCAGGGCATTGCACTGCCACTGGGCTCGCTCCTCTCTGCTCCCAATTAGCATGCCAAGTACTCCAGCCACACACATGGGCTCACGGGTCAGGGATTGGCGCAGAGAAGCGGCAACCAGCTACCTGCCCTCCAATGAGGGAGCAAGCGATGTGCTGGAAAGCTCCGGCTTCCTTCATTTTACATCCTCCCATCCCTATCACACTCTTTTCCTCCACTCCTCCAGGGTCTCTGGAGGCAGTGATAAAAACCGCAAACTCTCCCCCTTCTCTCTCAGCTGGTCTCATTCACGGCTCATGGCAGACCCAGTTTCCTCTGGGGACTCACTAATGAAGACGGCCAACGTTAATCTCTTTCCCCCTCCCTGACGGGTCGATTTATAGTTCCACGGAGAGTCCTGGATTGCAGCCAGAGGGCTTGACACATTCTTCTTGTTCCAAGACAGAAGGGGGGGGGGGAGAAGACAGGCTTGCGCGCACACACACACACTGAAGACACACACGCGCATTTATGATTTGGATTTAGCTGGAAGATGCAGCTGGAAAACCTGTTTACCTGTTCCAAAACAGCAGCTGAAGGGAACAGCAACCAACAGCTCCTTTGTATATATGTGTGTATACTCCAAACATCTTTGTGTTTCCATAGCACCTCTTTCAGCCCAAAGACCCCAAATCACAGGGATCATTCCCTCATCACCAGGATGAAATAAACCATCAGTTGTGTGCCAGCAGCATTACCCATGAGTCATTAGCAGAGGAAGCAAATGATAACTTCTCCAGGATAAACAGCAGGGGGAGGGGAAGGGGAAATTTTAGACGGGCAGAAAGTAATGAACTGGAATCTGGCCAGGACATCGAGGTTATTGTCCCCTCACTTCGTGAAAAGTGCGCTGGGATCTTTAACAATCGATTGATCGAGGCCTTGGCTCTACCTCTCATCCATAAGAGGTGCCAGCAGTAGTTGCAGCTTCTCCAAGAGCAGTGCTGGTGCACGGGCTGAGGAGCATCTCAAAAGAGAAATGCACCCCTCTGGTACTCCTCACCTGCCCTTCTACAGGACTCTGTGGCCCTGGCCGCACCTGTCATTCCCGTGGCTGCACCTTCAAAGGAAACTGGAGACAAGGAAACACTCCAGTATTTTTTACCACTGTGCTTCCCACCCCCCCAGCAGTTAATTTTTTCCCCGTTTGACAGCTGCTGCTGTAGCCTCACCGCATCCTCTAACTTCACGCTATTTGTTTTGTTCAGCTCCCCGTCCGCACACGGGACTCGCCCGCGATGACAGCACGGCTCTGCTAATAGGGTCAGTCAGTGAGCTACTGCTGCAGAGCCGCAGGGGAGCACAAAACACTGGCTTTATTCCTGTAAGACCTATACATTACCTCCTCGCCCCCGCCCCCTCAGGAACCAAGTGGTAGATTTAAAAGGAGCACTGTCAAGTCATTTAGGCCCATTATTTTGCACTAGAAGAAATGGCCTATACAAAACTCAATGGAAGCACACTCTCATTCCATCTTTAAGTAATCTTGAAGGTTTCAATTGAAGGGCTGTAAACCACAATGCAAAAAAGCACAGACAAATAGATCAGATCAGATATGAAACTGCCCAGACACCGAGTTCCACTTGCCAAGCTGACTACAGAGCAAAAATAGAAATGAACNGCCCTAACCATGCTGCTCCTCTTTGCCTTCTGATAAAAAAGCAGGTGTCAGGTACAAAGGCCAGTTCTCTACTTGCATGCCACCCAAGATGCTCTGAGCGAGGATGAAAAGGGCCAGGAAAAAAGGAGTGCTGGAAGACGAGCAGGAACAGTGATGTGACACTCAGAAACATCCAACTTTCTCAGGAGGCTGGGGAAAAAAGAGCAGGCACTAGCTCAAGCCTCAGCCTAGGAGGCTGGGTCACTCCCTTCTCTTTTCCGCATGTCTGTGGCAAGTCAGTTTTGTCTTCCACATATTAAATATCTCATAGCAGTTTAAAACTCCCATCTGAGCACACAGGCGTTTTGACGCTGACTTGTGGCCAAGCATATGAAGAATGCGGGTAGGAAGTTCAAGAGTAGAGAGAGAAGGCGGCGGCTCTGAGGGTACTACAGAGAACAACTGATAGTTCACGGGGAAGGAAGGAAACAGTCTGAGGTTATGAAATGACACAACAGTTGGATAGATAGAGCTGGGATTTTAAAAATTTTTTTATTTTTTTCTTTTTTTAAATCAAACCCAGGAATCTCACCAACAATACAATGTAATCAAATACAGTACACAACAACCCTTTCAGGGATGAGGCCCCCTGCTAGTAGCCTTACCCTTACACTAGCATGAGGCCGATACCAGCTTTTGATGCCCCTCACAGAAGCATCTGTTCACTCAGCAACATGTTGCAGTCGTGCCTGAGGCTTGGTGAGCAACGGGCACATGCCCCTCTCAGCAGAGATTTTGGGGAAGGGAGAGATGTTGTCAAGGACACTGCAGCAACATCATCCCCTATACTCAGGGAAACGGCCATGGGATTGTTAATGTCCAGAGAGGAGTCCAGGTTTTAATAAGGTCACATCTGAAAGAGCCCCACATAATAAGCTGCATGGAAGTCAATTTATCGACCTCAGCACACAGGGCTAAGTCGAGCCTGCCGGGATTCCAAGTTGTGGTTGCAGGGCGCATAGGTAATTCATACCTGATGCTCAAGGCCATCCCCTTTGGCTACAAATGGGAGACCAATGCGATTTCTTAAATTTCGTTTAGTTCAACAGTCCAGTGCATTACTCAAGAACGCAAGGAAGAGCCTGCTTAAAATAGAATTTTTATTTTGACAATGTCACTTTAACAACAAATCGCTGGCTGCTCAGTTCCCTGCGCAGGGAGACAGCAGGTGCTCAGCTGGCTGATTTAGCAGCAGCCGCAACTGCCACCACAAGCTGCTGGGTGCAGCCCACAGGCTGCAGGTTCCCTGCTCCCCGACGGGACTGCAGATTCCCAGGGAGGAGGGAGGGCTAACAGGAGAGAGAGAGAAGAGGCGCAGGGGCAAATTTGGAGCGAAGGACTGTTAAATCAACAAAGAAACCTCACTGTCACTTCACTGGGACACCCTCATTTGATTCTGATGGCACCCACGTCAGCTGCCTTGCCACAGCTTTGTGGGATCCCCTTCCTGTGTAAGGAATTAAACACCATAGTCAAGAGACTCCTTTCCCCTCCCAGAAATAACAGGCCCACTTTTCATCTGCATGTAACATCAGGAAGACACTCCATGGTCTTCCAAGACCCTCCCCTATGACTTACTTTCACAAAATCAAATCAGTGCCTTCAACTCTGTCGTTGTAAAAAACTAGTAAACAAGAAAATCATGTTGCACAGCCTTGTGCCTACGGAAAAGCAGGGCTGTGGCAATACATCTTAGCAGAGGGGATGGTACAGCAAGTGGCTTATGGCAGGAGATTGGTAGAGATGACCTTAAAGACAAATCTCTACAATTAAAAATAGACAGGTGCTTGTGACTGTGGTTTGTTTTCTGTTTTAGTTTGAGGATTTTATTTTTAAAAACGTACTACAAAAAGAACAACAAAACAAAAAATCCTGCCATTTCCTTTACCTCCCCCATCTTCTCTATCTAGCAACTAAAATTTTTTTCTAGGCTGAAAGACTATGACAATCGGCGAACCAAGAAAATCACATCCTCCTAAACAGTGAGAAACTGAAAGCTGAGATGTTGAAAGGGCATGGGATTTTACTCAGCCCGTGTAAAATTCTGGTTGGTCTTCACTTGCTTTTGCTACTGTGTATACCAAGACTTGCATTTATTCTGTTGTTTTAAGCTGAAGATAGCCGGTAGACTCAAAACTCTCCTACCTACAATTAAAATATTAGAACTCACCGAGACATCCGTCATACTTCAGCAGCAGTTCTCCAGCTAAGCCCCCTAAAAAACCCAAAAATTAAAACACAGAGCACATATTACTCTTTATTGTAGCCTTAGATATATCAGGCTTGATGACAGTATTATTTTTTAAAGCCGTCATGGCAGGGTGGAGGGGGAAGATAAATTGGTACAAGCCCAGTGTAAAACAAACATTCCCTTTGGGTCATCTTTAAAACTAATCTGGATATGACACTAGAAAGCACGCTTAAGGAGAAAGACAAAAACCTTACAATTGTTTTATAAGCATAGTATCAGTGGAAGAGGCCCAAGTAAAAATAATACTATATGACCGTGTTAGCTGACTGTTATTGTTGGCTACTCAAGCGAAGTAGGGCTTCAACAACCCAGAATTTACAGGACTGGGAGCCTGGTGGGTCTCTGGTTTTGATTTTGTGCCAATTCACATTCCCTCATGTTCTTGGATAAGTCGTGATGCCGTCAGCAACTTCAGCCCAGCTGGAAAACTGGGTTAAGAAAGCAGTGGACACTCACCGAAAACTAGGGCTTGCTGAACGGGGATGCAGGGCAGAGGCAAGCTGAAGCACTTTAAGCATATGGGTAAAATGGCATTAAACCTCTGTGTGGACAGATATATACCGAACACAAATGTGTCCCTGATTCGCCTGCTTCACTACTAAACCGATTTTTACTAAATCAGCTGAAAGTTAATTTAAATCTAAATAAGGGTATGGTCAGATTAGACAAGCAATCCGGTCAGTGCGGGTTAACAAGTTGATGTCCTTTCGGTTAGATATGGGTAACTCACCATATGTGCTTCTTGTCTTCTGCAACACAAAGAAACTTACAGTATCCCCGGAGAAATCTCCCACAAACTGTTCTTGTGCCACTTAAAAAACTGAGGGGACAATTTGTCTGGGAGTCAGCAGTCTGGTACGTTGGCAGAGGCATGCTACAAAGGATGTCCCTGGAGTTGCCAGTCTAGCACCGTTCCTCAGCTTCAAAATTAAATAGGCAGGCAAACTTTTAATTTTCCCCAAACGAGACAGAAATACAGCTTTGACCCTGCTGGGATGCTGCCTCAGAAACACCCAGAGATGTTGCCACCAAGAGCGAGCATTCACCTGCAGCAGGACATTTTCCAGCACCACAGTCACTTGACAGAAACAAGAAGCTAGGCCAGGGTTGTTGGCAACTCGCATGCACGCTACTCCAGGACTGGGCTGGGGCTCAAGAAAACGACTTCCCAATCTCCTCCCAATGCACCCCAGCCATGCACCTGCCTCAAGAGGTGCTGGCATGCCTTTACGGCCTTGAAAAGAACATGCCTCTCACGCACTGGCTTCCTCACACAGGAAGGCTACCCAAACCACACGGGCTCACACATTGGGTAGACAGATCTCCTGGGAGTGGACACAGAGAGCTGAGCTCGTCGCTGAATACAAGGGAAATAAGAGAGCTGGCACAGTAGCTGTTTTCTGAGGAACAACAAGTTGCTGGCACCAGGGAAAATGCTATTTTAGTGTCTACCTGATTTTCTGTCCTTCCTGCCCCAGGGTTAAATCACCCTCAACTGGAATTTTTTAAGAATGAGAGTGCAAGGATAGAAGAGAGATACCACTATTCCCACAACCCTCCTGCATCAGAGGCTGGCCAGGGATGGGCTCAGTCCATCATAGCCATCCATGCCATAACCCCTTCCAGCTAACCTGTCAATGTGTCATCAGGGCCATCCTCTCCCGGCTGTTCTATCTAATCAGCACACACTAGCGCCAGGGCTTCTTGCTGCCTGCTCTCTCCTCCTCTCACCAGGGCTATGCAGCATTAATTCTTTGCTGGCAGCTCTCGCTCTCCTTATGTGTGTTCCTTCTTGCAGCTCCATCAAGCACACCTCTGCTCTGATCTGCTGACCCACACTGCAGCCCCAGCCACGGGGCTCCACACCCCCAGGACCCGCAGCTGCCCCAGCCCAGCCGCGCCCGGGCCTGGCAGCACTCTGCATGTGTTCGCAACAGGAAAGCAGCAGAAACCCCCATCGCCCCCGGGGAACCAACTCAGACCACCAGCCTCATCCTGCCTGCAGCTTAACTAGCACGCTAGGACTGGAAGGGGAAAATGCCCTGTGCCCCCCCCCCCGCAGCCCCGCCAGCTCCCTTCGTAGCGTAAACCCTTTTGTTTCTTGCTAGAAATACAGCAATTATTTCAGAAAAATCTCTCCCTCAGCACTGGTAGAAATACCACAGTCTGAGACAGTAGCTCTCTTGATGATCGCAGACAGCGGAATATTCCAGAAAAAGAGGAAGATTTGGGGAGGGGGAGGGGAGGAGGTATCTGGGATCCAATCTTCTTCCTCTCCCTGCCAACCCCCCTTCATCTCTAGCAGATTTCATTTGTATCATCAGGATTTCTGTGAATTTTTCACCCAGCCCTCCCTCTCTCCCATTTCAACTCCTGGCTAAGCTCAGCCAAAGGTGCACAAGAATAACATGCTGCTCCACTTTTCTCGCAGGCTGGACAAATAAGTCTTCAGCCAGCCACATGCAAGCCATTAAAAATATATTAACATACCCAGCAGGGTCTGTCACTTTTCCTTTTCTCCCCCCCCTGCCCTTTTCTTAAACATAGAGAAGGAAGAAATCTTGCCACAGTAACAAGAGGTTTTCATCAAGTCTCATTACCTCGAGCACAGCCACGCACCACAGCCCCCACAGAGAACAGCCTTCGGTTCCTGCTGTCATTAAAGGAACAAAGATCTTAAACAAAAATTAAACCCAGGACAGCATGAAGTTGGGAGCGCACAAACGGTAAGGCAGGGAAGGGTGCAAAAAAAGACAAGTGGAAGAGCAGGAGCAAAGCCAACAGACAGGGCTCCACGCAAGCAGCTCAGGAGAGATGGGGCAGGTTAAACACATCCCACAGAGCCGGGCAGGGGTAGGCATTTTCAAAGTTTCAAGCCAGCATCCAGAGGTATGCTGCACTTCCCAGAAACTTAACGACACAGCAATGTCCTGGAACATTAGTAGGGCTCAGGGTAAAATCAGACCAGCAATTACGATGAGCAAGAAGCCTTTCCCTAGTCTGAGATGTTGCACAACAAGGATGATTTTGCACACTCTTTGACACACGCATTTATACTCCAGGGGCTCCTCGACCCTTCCAAATGGCATCATGGCCCACGCTTCCCAGAGCAGCTGCAAAGCACACCCTAACCTGCAGCAGCTGTTCTAAGCCTAAAGCAGGTGGTTGCTGGTGTTACTAGCTTGGGAGGAGGGTTTGAAGGGCAGGAGGCAGCAATGCTACAGTTAAACAAGGGATTTCTACACCGGGGGTTGTTAGTGAAAGGGCTATTAAGTCAAAGTGCCCTTAAATTGTAGTTTCTCAAGTATTTCTTTGGGCAAATCGCTGGGTTAAGCAGCTTTCCTCTCCACCTTGGCTACTTTAATCCAGATCAATTCCCTGATCCGGTTCAGTGTGCAGCAGCACGTTCAGCTGCACTGGTACAGCTGAACAAGCATCTCAGGAGCAGCAGCAGGGTCTGCTGAGAACAACGCTCGTAAAACTACTCTCTTGGTTTCAACAGGCGTGGGACTTGGCCCCAGGAGAGGAAAACGCTGCATGCAAACCCCATGAAAACAAAGATAAGGGAAGAGGGATACTTCATGCATGGCTAACTGGAAAGAGGTGACTTGAGCCAAACAGCATGTAAAAAACCAAAAATCTACTGACAGTGTGGCCATATTTTATGCACCTCTAGATGAGATGTAAGTTTTATTTCTCCTGTGGGGATGGGGGAAAGCAAAAAGCTCTCCCTTATGAAGCAGGCAGCACAGTCAGGAAAGGCAGAGCTACGCAGAAGAGCCGATGATGGTAAAGCACCAACGAAAGGTGGACACGTAGCTGAGGATCAAGGAGGAGTATGAGAACTCACAGCAGGTGAGGAGTGAGAACTATGTGGGGACACCACTGAAATAACTCCCTGGCAGAGCGGTGAGGAGCAGAATGCAGCCAGGACATGAACCGGATGACACAGAGGCAGGATGGGGATGTAGAGGGATCCACCCTGGGCACAGAGGAGGCCATCAAGAGAAGCAGTAAGGGAGCTACTTTGAATCTCTGGTGTCACAACCATTCCAGTTGTGAATAGTTTTACAGGTCATTATCCAAACTGTTCATACAGCCTCTGGTTCTGAAGTAATTACCTTCATTCTTTAAAAAGACATCACATAATGAGGTTTACAGTATTATAGAAGCTGGTAGGAGTGTAAGCAAAATGTCTGATCATACCAGGAACAGACCAGAAAACAGCACTGATTTCATACTGATATGATACAAGTCAAAGATATATTCACCTCTGCAGCACTGAAACCTGCTCTACTCACCCTACCTTAGAAAGGGAAGACAAGGAATTGAGCGGGTTCAGTAAATGGCAACAAAAAGAAAAGACTTGGAAGTCAGCAAACGCTTACGTAAAGTCCATCCACACATGCAAAACAACAGCTAAGTCCTGGAGGAAAAAAAAAAAAAAAAAGTCTTCTAGTACAAGCAGACTGTACTGCACAGCAGGGCTGTGACACAGTGGGCGCCCGCTCTTCTCCCCAGGAAACCAATCCATCCTCTCACAGCCAGCCACCACAACCTGGCAGTAACTGCCACCAGCCATGGGAGAGAGCCATCCCTTGCAGAGATAGCAAGGCAGACTCTTTCCCCATGCCTGCCAAACTGAATACACTGTGCACAATCTTCACTGCGGAGCCTCATGGTTGGTATTTCCACAGATCTTGCAGACAAACAGCTTGGCTGGGTTGCTCTTCCTAGCTGCTTCAACATAGATGGCACAAACTTTGTCAGGTAAAAGAAATCAAGAGCCCTGTTTCAAACCAGTAGTGAGTCTTACTCGCACTCCTGAGTTTGACAGCAACGTAATTAGGTCAGAAGATAGCTGTGCTGTAACAGATTCCTTGGACTTGGCTCTATCCGAGGTAGACACGCATACGAATGCTGCTTCAGCTTCTACCTACTCACTTGCCAGCAGCCCGGATTCTTGAAAACCTACTCCAAGTGACCAGCCCTTCTCAGATTGCAACTCAGGCCCTTGATGTGGGCTTCCAGCTCCATACTTCTGCAACAGCCTCCAGCAGCAGCGCTAAGGACAGCAGAGTTTGTGCCAAGGTACAGGTGCCTGCAGCTGAAACAAGCCTGCAGTAAATGGCAGAGAAGGTGAGGGCCAGCTCCAAAAAGCACGTGCAGGGAAGGCACTTGTATTGATGCAGGCTAAGGTCATCCCAGGGACTAGGAGTTTGACACCCATGATTAAAGCATAATCAGGAAATGTGTCCTGACAGTGAAGTCCATTATGCTGTGGAACAGGCTCCCAAGAGAAGTAGGGAAGCCTCATCCCACTGTTTCTGTAAGGAGTGACAGGGCAGGCAACAGAGAATCGAGCCCCAGGACTGGTAAGACAGCATCATGGGACCAGTCCCAGAAAGACGCTTCTTTCAGGGGTACCACAGACTTAAGAAATTCCCTCCACCACTCCCACAACACCCCCTCCGCAGTTCTGCCAACACCGCTGCTTGCAAAGCAGCAGCGTGGACTAGATTGCTGCAACCTGAGGTATTTCGTTTATCTGGAGGGACGGGGCTTTTGACCCACATCAGCTCAAAGATGTATTTTATTTTACACCATGATCCTACCAGAGGTTGCACCCACGCAACCAAAGAGATGACAGTGGTAGTACAATACTGAATGTGAGGTGGGAGGTGAGGAAATAGACATTTCTTAAGGCACATGATACGTTGCTTTATACTAATCTTGTGTGCAGGAATTCATGCAAAGAAAGGCAGCGAAGGATACGACTAGGGTGGAGGGCATTAACTAAACCATGGTCAGATTTGTGTAGCTGGAAATGACCTAACACCTCTGGAAATTACCTGAAATTAAACAGAGAATCTCACTCTTAGTAATATACCTGGTATCAAGTAAGTTTCTGACACACTGAACCAGTACTAACTTCATGTTTTAGCTCTAAAGGCAGAGTCTCAGTTTTAACTTTATTTAATGTTTGACTGCCTCTCTTAAACATTTCCTTTTTATATTTTTTGGATGGGGGAAGATCAGTTTGGTTTTGAACTGTGTAAATCAACAGGAATACATATTTTGTCACATTTAAAGCTAGTGAATGCCCATCTCCAATTTTGTTTGGTTTTTTTGGAGGGGGCGTGTGTTGGTTTGGTTTTTTTTTGTTTGGGGATGGAGAGGGGAGAAGGAGGTGTCAAGAACATCACAAAGTTCAAAATTAATGCCTCAACTTGTAGCACACTTCTCCCTCTCCCACAATACTGGTTGCAGAAGCTACCCACGGCTGACACTACTCACGAAGCTCCATATGGTTCTGCTTCCCTTCATTTCTCCTCAGCCTGACAAACTTTGGCACTGCTCAGGTTTTCCTGGTCTTTAGGAAACAGGAGATATTCCAGCAATTCCAGCTTCTCCTTCCTTTGCTTTCACAAAGCTCCCACAGTGCCATCTAAGAAAAAACTATTATAATGGCAAAGCATAAAGGCAAATTTATCTGAGCTGGTGCTGTAGAATTTTTTTGCATTGCTCTTCGCATCATTAATTATTACATACACTGCATTAGAAAGACCTCAGTAACATCAGGGTCCCTTGTGCTCAGCGCAATGGACACATATAGCAACCACAGGCTAGTGCCTGACTAACAGGCTAGGAAAGTTATTTTATTTAAGGTAGAAAGGGCTTCAAAACAGAGTGTCATTTTAAAGCACCCATGAGTTGACAACAGTTTGTACAATTATCACAAACCACTTGAAGAAAGCTTTCAGTACAGCCGGGAAGTAACCACGTACACAGTGAGTACCCTGCATGCACCATAACTCAGCAAGTGCTTTTTGCAGCTCCCTTCTACACTCAGTCATGAAGGATATAGATCATTACAGCCTCCAGCTATAGAGCTTTAGCTCGCAGAGTAGCAGCTCACACTTTTAGCTCTGGAGATCCCCAGTTCAATCTGCTGCATGTCAGCCAAGAGGGCAGCTGTCATATAATTACAGCCACAACTTTGCATGTGAAAAAGTAGGGAGAGAGAACAGAGATCTTATTATAGAATTCTGGTTGCAACCTGCTGAAGAGCTCCCTATTTAAAGTAACTTCTTGTAAAGAGGTGGGGGGGAGGGGGGAAGGGGAGAAGAAAAAAAAAAGGAAAGTCTTCCAACTCAGCCTCCCAATTCTGCTTTGCAGAACAAGTCAGTGCTGCTTTGCAAAAAGTCTTTTGTTACAAATGCATGTGTATATTAGATGAAGCACACAAGCACAGAGCCAGGAGTAAGGCTCTAACCCCTTATCAGTCCAAAAAGAAGAAAAATAAAACAATTCTCATCACTGCAACCAAGACATCAGAAGTACAAGACATCTTAGTTTCTTTCTGAACTATCACCATTGACCAGCAGCACATCCATTTGGTTATGCGATTTAAGTATTAATATTTAAGTTCAAGAAATCTTAATTTAGTTACATCTTGTTTTCTTCAAGCGGTACACACGAGCTCTCAGGGAGACGTAACAGAACAGGGAATCTATGAGGAGAGCGTGTTTGAACTACAAAGGTACAAACCATGGCAAAAAATTCAGTCTCGAATGAAAAGATCTTCTAATGAGTGCAACACAAAACAATTAGACCAAGCTTCTTCTTATCTGTTAATCTCTCTACATATCCTTCTGCACACACACAGCAATTTTGGAGCCAAACTTTCTTCTAAGCCAAGATGTTCAAAAACAGAATTTGCAACAAGGTAATCCAGTTTTAAAGAAACATTAGTTTTCCCCCAACAATTATTCTAGAAATCCATCTTTCTTCAGTAAAGCTACTTTAGGCTTAAGATACAGATTAAATTCTTTGCAGAACATTAGGAGAGGAACATTTTCCTTTCCTAGCTTGTCCATCCACCCATTCGTTTGTGACCCAGCAGCACAGAACCTATGGGCCCCTCATTGCCTGGGGTGAATCAGCCACTTCGGACCATGAGCAAGAGATGGGAGCTAATTCTCCAATTTCCTGCAAACTGCTTACCTGCTTGCTAAATGCCACTCAAAGCAGACCGACCTGACTCAAACTGCTCAGTACCTGCCTGCAAGAACAGACTCTCTGAAACATGTCAACTAGTTCATGCACGCTACACCAGCAGTGCTTCAAAACTCTCCCAAACACAGTCCCATGCTTCCAACAGGATTTGGGGGAAAAGTACCTAGTAGACAGCCAAGCTGGAAGGTGTTCAGATGTTTGCTAACACCCAGTGCAAGCCTGCAACAGTTAACTCCTGAATTCACTAACACTTTGTATTTAAACCAGCTGAATTCTCTGGTGATGTCCTCTCATAAACCTCATTTCTGAAGATGCTTTTCCACTTGGCTCAAAGACTCTTCTGCTCCTCAACTCAAGCAAGACCTACTCAGGAAACACAGAAACTTACCTGACCATCTCGCTCCCTTTAGAAGAGAGAGGGCAAGAGAGAGAATCCAGGACACACAGCCCAGTTTTGAAGAAAGCAGCAGCTTTCTTCTGTGCAGCAGCACAGAAACATTTGGGGCTGATTATACACGTGCAGCAAACCCCTGGCTGGGCTCATCCCACAGAAGGGACTCATAAAAGGTTCACCTCTCCCTCACCTACTGCAACCAGGCAAAGCTCACAAGCATCTGAGCCACACTTGTTGCAGACGCCCAATGAAAGCCGTACAACCCTACGCAGAGATGACTGAAATGAGACACCATTATGCTATTTTCTGGTATTATTTATAGAAATTTAGCACTGCTAAAAGGTTCCAGATAGACATTCTCCGGAGAACAAAATCCTCTGCCTACCCTGAGAAGATATGCAGAGAGAACAGCAGCAAAACACATACGTGCTTTTCTCATCTCTCCCAGCCTGCTGAGGCTGAAATGACTGACAAAGGTCCAAAATGAGGGACACATATAAATTATTAATACTGCTCCAGTAGTCTCGCTGTTGCTGTGACAGTCTAAAGACTTAAGAGAGGCAGGCTCTGCAGGGAAATAATATTTTACTTCAAAATCATTCGTTCAGGAAACTTACATACTGAGGAGGAAAGAATCATTTTGCAGCATGCTGTCAAACCCCTCCCTCAGCTTTAAGACCCTTTGTTTCTAAAGCCAAAGCAATTTTAACGAGAACAGGAAACCAACATGAAGTATAAGGAACTTTGGATTTCAAGTGAGCAACGCTGGACCAGCGTTACTTCTGGACACAAACCCTAACATAGACCTTCTCAGGCCTGACCTGGAAAGTCCATCCCACTCCTGAGAGCCAGATAAGCGTTTTGTCTCTGCAGCCTCTCTGCTGAAACAGCCAAGTGGCATACCAGCGAGAGGATAATGGGCAGCCATGCACTAGCAAGTGGAAGGGAGCCAAAAAGCCACTTCAGTTCGCCGCTTGGGCTGCAACCAGTGCTTTAAACCCACACAAGGCTCCAGATTCACATTTTATTGACCTCTTCTTTCATTCCAGGTGTCATGCTCTACCTCCTGCCACAGTAGCCACGTACCTGTAAGCAGTACGCAGAGATGTGGCTTCCTAATGATGTATTCCCTTCCTCTCCCCTGTTGCAAGGGGAAAAGTTTATGCAGAGGTATTGGTCTGTTTTATATTAATTTCTACGACTGGGACAAACGACCTGAAGTCTGGCATTTCTGAAAAAAGTTAAATCATTTTCATCTTTCTTAGTAATCAGAATAGATTTACTTTTCATTTAAACCACAAAACTTCCCTCCCAAAATATCTCAAGTAGTTACTGAAATGTTTTCTTTACCAAAGCCTTGAAAAGCCTCAAGATTATTAATAACATTTTGAATATAAAGAGGGGCACAACATTGCTTCATACCAACAAAAAAATACAGGCAAGCAGTCAACTTTTCACACAATAATAAATTTTGAATACTTAGAGTTTCTATTAAAAATTCTTGCACTTAAAACCCCAAAAAGGTTTCCAGTAACTCTAGATACTGATGGGGGCAAAGAAAAAGCAGACCCTACCCCCAGCTGGATGGCATTCCTCTCTTTGGATGCAATGTGGCAACATTTGATTGACGCATCTGATCCATTCCAAAATTCCAGGCGATGTTTTAATCATCAATGGGCAGAATCCTATTAATCTTCAAGAAAAAAAAAGAAAAAAAGA
>WEIS01070441.1:0-21462 GCA_013389965.1 Todus mexicanus
CTTTTTTTTTTTTTTTAATGGAACTTAAACTTGTGAATCTAACATTTTTGGAGAAAGCTCAAATTGTTAAAGAATCAGCAGGACACATCACCAAGCTACAATAGGTTCACTTTCATGTGGATGCTGTAGCAGGCAAGCCTTCATGGAAAAACTCTGAATGTGAATTTAGCTAGTTTTGGATAAAGACGCCTTTCAGCGTCAATAAACACCATGAATGCAGCCACGGTAGAGTTACAACTTAATGAGATGAGGGGAAGTGCACAGGGTCAGGCCTCATCTCCCGGCCTCTGTCATGCTAATCAGCTGGGCAGCCTGCAGCTGAAAAACTGCTGGAATTTTTATTTGCATTTCATTTAGTTGGAAGGAAATTGACCCAGATGGTCCACAAAGGCAATAGAAGGCTGGCAAGCAGTCTAGTGCTGCACACTTTTCTGAGGGGCTGCACTTGTCCGCCCGTCCCTCTTGGAACCCAAAACATAAAAGATTAAAACAGCGTAAGGGAATTGATTTCATGATTTTTAGATAATTTCCCTAAGATTTCAGAAAAGAGCTAAAACCCCTAATTTAATCAGCCAGAAGCTCAATAGTAATTAAAGGGAAGAAAAGCTGAGATAATGAAAGAGGTGGTGGAGATTTTTGCTGTTGCTGGTGGGAACCTTTCTTAATTAGAAAAAGTCTAAAATCTAAATGATGTTAATGATGACAAGCATGAACATTTATTGCTAAGGCACTGTATTCTTGGTCAACTTTGATGATTGATTGCCAAATCTGATAAACTTTCTTTAGGAAAAGCTAAAATGATTTGATATGCATTTGTTCAAGTCAAGTATTTCCATGTGTTTGCTCAGAGGAACCGTATTGGTGTCACTGCTGTTTGTTTGGCCAAAGCTTGGACATTTGCACAAGTGATGTGTGATTCCACACCATCTGCTCATGGTTTTTCCCATTTTGCTTTGAAAGCTTAGTTAAAACTCTAATAAAAATAAGGGTACTTTGGATTCCACCTACTTTTGCACTGTAATCTTAAGATCATGACATTTCAGAGCAAGTGTGGCAACATCATAGAGGGCCAGCTGATGACATATCTACTTAATTGGAATATATACAACATAACTGAAATCACATCATATAAAGTATTTCATGAGGGCAAACTTTCAGCCGTAAATTTTCATGACACCTCAGAAGTGCAACGAGCTGGAGTAAATGGCTGGTGATCCCTTATCTTTCAGCTGCACCAGCAAAAAAGCTGCCTTTTCCCTTCACTCTACCCTGAAAGGGTGGAAACAACCAGTCTTTCATTTCTACCAGCATTACTCTAGTCAGAGTGAAGCTTCATCTCCAGGCATACACTGTCTTTCTAGAGGGTTATGTGGCCTCAAACAGCAGCATGCTAACCCCTCTGGCCTGAATAGTCACTGACCATGTGCAAAAAAGTCTTCCCAGAGCAAGTTCTGGGGAATTAAACCCAGCAACTTCAACAGAATTGCTTCTAATTTCCACTTGTACAAAAGTGTGAGTAAATCTGAACTGACCTCCTTGGATTACTAGGCTTGCACAAACTTTTGCTTTCATAACAGGAATTCTGTCTTTGGGGAAATGTGATAAAATGAGGTAGCTACAAAACCACACAACAGTGTGGGCGCTCTGACAGCTCGTGCAGGAACAGAAAGATATGGGATTTTTCATTTCCTTCTGGTTCTCTCAGTACATGCAGTTGATTCAACTTGTGGCAGCGCAACTGCTAAGCAGTTGCATGAGTACACCGCTAATGTGACCCAAACATATTACTCAGTCCTTGCTACAAGCCAGACAGAAACCTGGTCTTTGTCTTCCAAGGCGTCAGTGACGGATTGTTCCTTCCAGTGGTTATGACAGTCACACTTGAGCTTTGATTTTATAAAGCTTACATAAAATGTCTGTCCTCTATATAAAACTGATTGGGATAATTTACATTTCTAGCACAGTCAGAAGTCCCAAACTGCTCCCAATGTCCCTGTTAGCATTTCAGTAGCTAAGAAAGAACAGAAGAATGATATGTGGTCATTAGCTCCATTTCTTGATCTGGCTGTGGCTTCTTTAGTAACCTAGGGCAATTTATAGGAAAAATACTTATAAGAGAGCCAAGATTTATGTGGTTCTGAAGATCAATACTCAAGTTATAACACCTTAAAATCATCTCTGAGAAGCATAAGACACCATGAAGAGCAGCTGTCCCCACTGAAGGTGGCTGAAAGAGCTTCTGGCACTGCAAGTCTTTGAATTATCATCTCTGAAAACCAGGAAGGGATCAGTACTTTCAATGTGGCTTCCAATACCTCTGCGATGGGCAATGTCTGTATTCCAGGGGTGGAGCACACTGTGTAGGAGTGGTCTTGGTTTGCTTGAACGAATGAGCTGATTAAGAGACACTTTTATTTGCATGCATCCTCCTATCCACTTAGGAGCCTGGAGGTGAGAGAACTTGATAGAAAATACGGAGGGCTGAAGTATTTAGTCGATGCATTAATTACATAGAACCCTAATGCACATGGGAAGCCTCTGAGGAAGTTTAAAACAGCTGTTCCCAGTAAGGTAGCAATGGCTTCACTGCAGAATGCTTCCCTGGAAATAGCAGTGGGTCAGGCAGAGAAGCAGAGTGAAGGATTTAGAAAGATCTGGATGGACATTCAACGTCACTTGGATAAACTTACTCACAGATATGGGTGTTTCTGTCTCCTCTGCAGTCTTCTCACTGCAGATACAATCCAACTTTACAACTGAACAGGGGTTCAGTGCTAGAACTCAATGTGGCAGGCCCTAGTGCCAAGGCACTGTTTAAGCTACGTTTTGACTGGTGCCTGAAATCCAGATGTAAAACCAAAATTGCCTCCTCTTCATACCAACAAAGCAGAAGTAAAAACTCGAGGTAAACTTAGGGTTTTTTAATTGTAGCTGTACTACTGCTGAACCAGTGCTGTCCCACCTGTAGCATGGGTGAGATGCTCACCACCAAGTTACCCTTTTCACATTTCAATGTTGCATGAAATCGCCTTGTTGTTGCCACTCTCTGTCTGGGATAGCCGTGGTGTGTAGATGAACTGAATTCAACATACCGTATGTGAGGTCAGCAGAAGGCGAGGCCTCATGAGTTCCACTCCTAAGCCCTGAAGGATGCCCATAGCCACATCAGGCAGAACTTGCTCTCTGGCCCATTGTGCTCATGAGGCTCACGCTGAAGAGTTTGGATACGTAAAGTAGAAATGGAAGTTAAAATCTGAAAAAAATGAAAGCATCTGTGGAAATAATCAATTTCTTTAGAAAGCAGTCAGTATGGTCAAAGAGGCTTGATGCCTTCTTGGCATGAATTTCAGCAGCTATCACTAACAAGGGTAATCAGAGCACAGGCTGTAGCTGTTGGAGAAAATGGAAAGACTCAGTTCCAAATTTGAAGTGTAGCCCTCAGAAGAACAGTTAGGAACAAAACTAAAAGCTGTTGGATAAACTAAATTCAGTTCTGGGACTGTTGACTCCAATTAGCTCTCACTGCAGAACCCCGAGCACTGCTGGTTTCTCAGATAGTTTGTTTCAAAGCATTTTAGTGTCCTTACTACATTTTCCTTGAAGACTGCAAAAGCCAAAATTTGTTGTTTATGCTGAAATCCTGAGAAGATCTCATGCAAACCAGGAAATGTTTATTCAAACATCTGGCAAGGAGAGCTACAGGCTAAACTGGACCCTGCCAACTCTCCCTCCCTGTTAAGCACTGGTCCATGCTGTGCTGGGGTTCAGCCTGGGACCTGCATGAATGGGAACAGAGAGCCCAGAGAATGACAGTAAGTCCACAAAGTGTGATACACAACGAAAGAACTGGGGTTCCTTAGTGTATGCCAGGGACTTCCTGATAATATTCTTCAAATATTTCAAATGGCAGCCAAAAACTGCTGCGAAGAAGGAGCAAAATGCTCTTCATGTCTATACAGGACAAGAAATAACATACTTAGGTGCAGTACAGAGGTTCCAGTAAGACACTAGACGCACTTGCTAATGGTATGGACAGTGAAGGAGTGGAGCCGTGCTAAAGATATGTGTGCTTCCATCACAGGAAGTCTATAAGAGCAGCTTAGAGAAACCACAGTCTACAGGTAAGGGTGACTGTGTCTTGTGGCAATGGTCTGGACTAAAACACCGCTTGCAAACTCCTCCAGACTTGTTCTGACACTGCTTTTTTGTAACCTTTCAGAGTGAATTTGCTTTGATGACTTCAGCTCTATGAATACTTTTGGTTTGATTACATAGAGTGACTTTATGCCATTTGTAAGGACATCTGCACTGGTTCATCCCTCTAAAAAACAAAATAGTGACAAATATATGTGGCTACAACTCAGCTAAATATAACAGGTCTGCAAATTCTTCTCCTAAGTCTGAATTCGATCTCTGTGAACCTGATAGAGAAAGTGTCATAGGATTAGTGAATTAAAGAGAGTAATTAAAAAAGCTGAACGATTTTAAGAGAAGAAAAATTGTGCTACAGAAACTGCTTTGTATTTTAACTTAAAATTCAACAGAAGGTTAATTCATTAGTAAAATCACTCAAGCTTGACTAATAACAGCCCGAGCCAGAAAATGTAGTAATTTAAAGTAAACCCTTAGTTGCGAACATAACTTGATGCATATGATGCCAGCTGCAGAAATTGCCATTTCAAACCTTGCTCTGGTTGGCACAATGGGAACAAATAGCTCTCAGCTGCAGGTGAAGCCTACCAGACCTTTCTCCTCAATCTTTGTATAGTGTCAGTTCTTCTTAAAAAACAGCCATTAAATTATCGCCATTGTCTTGGGGGAATAGTGATTGATGCCTCTTCTTTTATGCTAACTCAGCTTGTCTCTTTGCTCTAAATGGCCTTGTCTTTGGCGTGGATGTTGGTAGTACATCATTAGGTTTTGGTATGCTTTGTGCCGCTTACTCCCTCGCCCACGGCTTGGCAAACAAGGCTGTCAGATGATGTGACCATTCAGGGATTAATATAACTCTCCTGAACTCCTTAATACAAAAATCCATGGGCTCCCACCTGTTGGTGCTCAAGCAGGGCACTTCACAGGGAGCACCTCTGCCTTGTGAATGCCAAGGTGATAAGGTAAAATAACTTGGCTTTGCCCTTCTTCAGTGCCTGTTGGTCTTCAGGCCAGTTGCTGCAGGTGGCCTGGGAGGACACACACAGGAGAGTGGGAGCCATGGCAACTCCCATGGTGGCAGCAGAGCCCAAACCAACCATTCCAGGTACTTATGTTTGCATTCAAGCACTGTTGCCTTGCTGTTGCACTGAAAATGTGAGCTACTCTGTCATGTGTTGGTGCACTGCTGAGGATGGTAGTTTCTGTACACACACAGAGCTGATTGTTGTTTGTAGAAGGACAACCATATATCTTTGGAGGGAGACCAAAAAGAGAAGTGAAACCAAGAAGAAAGAAAGATCTAAGGATCTGTAAGGAGGTAAAAACCTGCTTTGCTAACACCAGTACAAGCCCACAGCAAATCCAGAGACATTGATGGTGCAGTTATCCCTGTGACTACTGCCACTGTGGTTCCATGTGTTGTTTGTCATGCTGGCTCCCCTGAGAAACACTGAGTGGTTTCAAGGTGACCCTCACCGTCACTCCAGCAGAGCAAAGAGGAGCTGCTGTGGCCAGGAGCTGCTTTCGTGATGCACCACCATGCTGGTCTGCGCTGGACTGGCGACTGAATCCTGGGAGCTGGGAACCAGACCTGATAGCCCTGCATTTTTGGATGAAGGGGATTAGCAGTGTGAACTACAGTTCCACACTGAGCAAGCCATTTTACTGGGTGTTTTTGCAAAGATAAGTAACTGTGGGATACTTACCAGATGACTTCTGAAAGCAAATGAGCATTTCTAAAGAGCTGTGAGAGGCTTTGAGGAGATTGGGGGTGGGGAGGGAGGAAGAAGGTAGGAGTGTTCAAAGACACTTTTCTTGTGAGAAAAATCTTTTTTCTCAAGACTATGAACATGTCTTTGGTTCCCCATGTAGCATCATCACCCATCGCCTTGCTGGTCCTGTTCCTCATCTTCCTTCCTTGCCCATTTTGGTTGCAAGTTCTTCAGGCAGGGAAAGCTTCCTGCCACGTGTTTGAATCAGTATAACACATCTCTAGTGTTGACTATGGTTTGTCTGACTAAAATGAGCCTTAAATGCTTTATTTTTTCCTTTCTGCCCCCCTCAAACAGATAGAATCAGCTTTAGTCTTCTCAGCTTTCAGACTTCAAACTTCCAAGTAAAACCAGCAAGTACAGAAATAAATAGACACATCAAAATTAATATCTTAAATTGATAAAAAAAGCTGAGCTTACCTGAAGGTTTACCCATGTGTCTTATTTGGAGAGGGTGAACTGAGCTCAGAGGCTGTTTCTCAGGCTCATATTCTTAAGCAGCATCTTTTAAGTCAGAAGATATAGAAAAAGGCAATTAAAATGACTGTGAGGTGAAGCAGTCACTTTACACGGAGAGACTGAAAAATACACCTCAGTTTAGAGGAGACAAGGCTGAAGGGGTACATGCAAAGTTCACAAATCCGTGAAGGTGATGGGTAAGGTGAACACAGAACTGCCGTTCACTACAAACACCAGAGAGTGCTCAGGGAAATACTGGAAGATTAGTTTAAAACAGACATGGGCTAGTGCATGGCTGAGAACAAACATTTGGAAATCACATCTGCCAGAGGCCACAGAAGTGAATGTTATCAGGTTGACATGGAGATTAGACACATCTATGAACAGCAGGTTCATGAAGTGGTACCCAGGAGCCTATGCAGGTACCTCCCACTAATCTCTGGATCTGGTGGCTGGCAGTAGTGTGAATGGATCACAGCAAGTGGCAAAACTCCTGTGCTCTCCCTCTTAGAAGCTCCTGCTGCCACTGATGGAGACTGATTAGGGGGGTAGAAGACCACTGCTCTAAACCAGCAGTGAGTTTCTCAAGCTCATCTTCTGCAATTTCTCCTCCAATAGCTTCTTACTCTCTCCAGAGCCCAAAGAAAGCTCTCACTGCAAAGGGACCACCATGGGCTGGGAGGAAGGGGGAACGTGCCATGGACTAGAAGGTTCCCACATCTTTGAATGTGGTCCTTGAGTTACTTTTCGTCTGCTCTGGTGGCCGGGAACAATACCCCTTTAATAGACACACTGTTTTAGAGTGACTCTGTTTCCAGCCAACTCCAAACAAACTTTCGCAAATGTTTTCCCAAATGCAAAATAATCAGTCTGCTTTGGTGGCATTCAACTCCTTCTTCATCTCATTCCTTTCCAGAGATGTGAGGAGAATATGGTTTGCTAGGATGTTCATGGACACAGAGCCTCTGGTAAACAAGCTCTTCCATGAAGAGTCACAGTAGGAAAGGATCATCTGGTAAATCTTCAAAGCTCTAGGAATTGCCCAACTGGACACCAGAAAAAAAAAAAAAAAAAAAAAAAAAGAAAAAAAAAAAGAAAAAAAGTGTCTCTAAGTTGGTCCAGTCACAAAACATTAAAAGAAACTATCTTAGGAATGTGCAGAGCAATAGATGAGGAGTCTGCAGACAATCCATAGACTGCCCAACAGCTGAGCAAATCACTAAAGGTGAATAATGAATGTGACAAACAAAATCCTTTTACAAATTTTGGAAACAAGAAAATGTCAAATAAACTAGCTTTGGTTAGGAGTTCTAGATTTTGGACATATGATTTTGTATGAAATTAGAATCATAGAAAATAATGGCTCAAAAGGCTGTTTTAGATCTGGGTTGGGTTTTTTTCTGAAGTTTGCAATTGCTTGTTTTGAATGAACACTACGCCCTTGGAATATGTCAGACTGACCTTTCTGGGAATTACAGAATTCATCCAAAAGCTAAAGAACTGTTTATTCCTCCATATTTCCAGTCAGCCTTTCTGTAAGGTGATATCCTGTCGCTACCCAGCAGCAAAGGCTATCCATGTACTCTTTCTGCTGCTTCTTCTCCTCTGCATCTTTGAACTGGTGAGATCTGTAAAATCATAATCTGTGAACCTAGAAATAGAGGTAGAACCTACTCTTTTAAATAGTACTGCTAGATTTTACCTGTTTCTGAACCTTCTTTTGAACATTTAAGCTCATTAGTGATCCCTGTGTGAGCTGCCATGTTTACTGAGTTACGGATTAAAGCACTCACTTTGCCCTGGTTTTGCATCAGCTCAGGGCTGGATCTAGTCTTCTGGAAGCACCTGAGAAAGCATTTTAACTGCTTCAAAGCTCCTGAGAGCATAGCTGCTCCAAGGGTACCAAAAGCAGATAGCTGTGTGCAGGGAGGAAGAGGAGAAAGGGTGGGATGATCAGACTTTTGCTGAGCAGGAATCCAAACACAGCACTGGCCTGCGCCTCTATGCTTTTCTTGTTCCTTCTGCTATCTTCCTACCACCATGTTTCTGGACTCCACACCGCCTTAACACCTTAACTTCATAGATGCTCATGCCTGTAAACAGCTCTCAAGATTGAAGTGTGTAGGATGTGTAAAATGAATGGTTAGGTCTCTGGAAAAGAAAATCAGCTTCTCCAGATCATGTGGATATATACTCTCAGAGCCACTCTTTTCACCTAATATCAGTGAGACACTTGACGGGCTGCAAGGAGGAGATTTGCATCCAACACGTGGCACAACATTCAGATAACTAAAATGTTTTATCCAGGTGCCTGACTCGGGTGTCCAGGACTATCTGAGAGGCTGTCCCAGTTGCTAGCATATGGGCATGCAAAGCTTGCAGCTCTGCTCTGGTTGTTGGTGCTCAGATCTCCATGCACAACCAGGCATACAGAGCTCACAAGCCCAGGAAAGTAGCTAGAAATGGAGTTTAATGAGAAGATGGGACAGACTATGGTGATCAGGCACGTGGTCAGACCAGTAGCTTCATTATACACATCTGGTTCTTCTTATTCTCTTTCTCTCTGTTTCTCCACATTTGTTTCCCCAAAGCACCTCCATCCTTCTCTGTCTCCACTTTTAGTCCTTCCCTTACAGGTCCTACAACAGCTTTTGTACAATCCCAAAATATTCTTTCCTCGCTTCCCATACTGAGTCCCACACCCCTGCAGATACTAACCCCCTCAGTCTTTAAGGTGAGCAGGGAGCCTATCAGTCAGGGACTGTTACCCCCAGACCACGGGCTGATGCTTTGGCTGTGTCAGCCCTGGGAAGGACAGGTTTTCTCAGTTAGATTATCTTAGGTTTCTCCAATTAGGTTATGTGGATTTCTGTCCCGTCACCACTGTTCCTCTGTGATGCTTTGTGTTCACAGAGATGAGCCTTCAGTTACACGGGCTAACTCCTCTAGGCAAATCCCACTCCTAATGCCAGTCATGACAATAATAGTTTCAGGAAAGCTGTGCCAAACACTTGCATCATGTGTGATCATTTTAATTGAAATTATCAGCTTGCAGATCTTCTCAAGGCAGCCTGTTGGTTTTGAAGATTTGTGTGGCCTGTCATTTGGCTCAAGTTTACTTTCATATTGGTAATTTATTTTTCTTTCACACCACTCTTCCTGTTGTAAAAAAGCCATGAACCTCAGCCAGGCAAGACAAGATGACCAGCCTGCTTCAGCCCTGCACAAGGGCATCCCTGATGCAAGCCGGGGCTCTTCGTATTTGCTCTTGTCCGCATCCCCACAGGACAGGATTTGCCTCCCTGGTCAACATGGACTGCTCCTGGCAGTTGGCAAGCTGTCTACTGTTAGTAAATTTGCAGATGACACCAAGTTGGTAGGGAGTGTCGATCTCCTGGAGGGTAAGAAGATGCTGCAGAGGGACTTGGACAGGCTGGGTCAATAGGCTGAGGCCAATGGTATGAGGTTTAACAAGGCCAAGTGCAGGGTCCTGCACTTTGGCCACANGAGATTGGATGCTGTACTAGTGGCATGATTTAGCTTATGTCGTAGTGTTAGGTTATAGGCTGGACTTGATGATCTCAGGGGTGTTTTTCAGCCTTGATAATACTGTGATTCTGTCTCTTCCTTCCCAGACCCACAATATTAGCTGGGTGAGCCACATGGAGAAACATCCCTTGTTTCAAGACTATACTCTTTACTAGGGATGAATGAAACTTTCAGGCTTCAAGTTTGCCGATGTCTGAGTCCTAGTTGAAAATGGAATTAAGACTTAAACTTATGTTTTTTCTCTAAAGGCTTTTGGTTTTATGCTAAAGAATAGTAAACACTTGTTCTGTAATATGGTCTCCAAATGCAGAAGAGGGTTTATTTCTTGCCATATAAAAGCTGATAGCTTCTTTTTCCCCAATAGTCTAATTGACCATGAGCACATCAAGAGCCTAATGCAAAGCAACAAACCTCATCCTTGCCTGTCCATGTGCTAAAGAGATTTAAATAATATTTATCTACCCATGAACTTTGCTATGCCCTGTTGAACAGATGACTCGGCACAAGAAAAAGCGATCAGTGGGACCGTCTGCAAGCTTCAACTTTTTTGTCCTCATTTAAGACAGGGAAAGCTCTGATGAATCCCTTCAATACTCTTGAAAAAACTGGACAAAACTGCCACTCCAGCTATAGCCCACACTTCAAATGGCCGTGAGATGGCCTTTTCTGAATGTTACATAGTTCAAGGAGGCAGTGAAGTGCTCGGTGGAAGATTTTGTATGGGAACTTTAACTTCCCATTCCATTTGACTTTTGGTCTTTAAAATACAGGTCAAATCAATGAATTTAATGAAGGCCGTGGAACACAAAGGCTTTGCCTTGCATTTTGACCTAGATAAAGGAGAGTCAGTCCAGGTCAAAAGGCTTTAGCAGCACTTTAAGTGGTTAGTACACAAATGTGACAGAGTGTTTAGACTCTCGGAGACTTGCAAGACTCAGTGACAAGCCGTTAAAAGTATTTGAAATAGCTGCTTGAATGAACTTTGATAAGGTACCGCTATTGTCTTCTATTGTCTCTTTCTTTTCATACCAAAACAGCCCCAAAAGAACAAGAGTCAATGAATGTATAATGCAGTCCCACTTTTACTGGATTTGGGGCTTCTTTCGGCCCTTTGGACTTTTTTTTGTGAACTGTTTATGCCATTTTCATTCATTTCCCCACATTAAGCCTCTCTCAGATGCTGGTGATTAATGTGACTTGTCAGTAAGAGCTTTTAAAGTGCAATGATACTTTCAGAAGCCATAACGTGTCAATCGAACCTAAGATTAAGAACAAATTAAGAGTAAATTTACTCTTACTGAACCTTCTTGTGAGATGGAACTACCATATGTGGAGGTGGTGGTGGCACTTTCCAGCTCCCACACCAGAGATTCAGACATCTGAGGCAAAACTAGCTTGGAGCAGCAGACCACTGTATTAAATTGTGGATTCATACCTTTCCTCTCACTGGGTTTAAATAGCCCAGTGAGATCATCAGGCACTTAACACGTGTTCACATACTCTACACAGGCATCTAAATTAGGTGGTTGAAATGAGCTTGTTGGTAAAGGTAGGTTTCCATCATCAACAATAAATATATTTTAATGGTGGAAAGCATACTGTCAGAAAGCGCACGATGGCAAGATCTGCCAGAAAGCAAATCTCCATTTAAATACATAATTATTCTCCATTACCAGAAAGCATTTGTCCAAGGAAAACTGGTAAAAAGTGTAACAGTTCATTATGCAGGACCAAATTTGTCTAGAAAGACCAAAATCCTAGTTAATTTGTGCAAGGCAGAAAGGTTCGGTTTTGTTTTGCTTTTCAATTTTGTTATAAAAAGTCTGCTTCTTGAAAGCTTTCCAGGCCAGAGATCAGGTTCCCCCTTTATAATGGGAGCTATTAATGCCTGAAATGGGTCGCTCTAAAGAACCACATGTCCGTTTCACATGGTTTGATAGCTCCAAGATTTTGCTCACTGTGCTTTTGGGACTTTTCTCAGTATTCTCTATAGTGAGATTTTTATTGTATTTTACTCTTTTGTCTGGTTTTTGTGTTCAAAATTTTTCCCTTATTCATTGACCAGCAACTTTCTGTCACCCATCTTTGACTTTTCTTCTTACATCTGCATTAAAGCTGTCATTTACTTCTGCTTTTTCCCCTCTCTCCATATTTGACAGCAAAAGCCTTCATCAGCTTTTATCCCTTTTTGTTCGCATTATGACATAACCTGCGCAAAGTGGCACAGCTCCCCAATTCTTGTATATAAAATTTGCAACATTTTTTGAGACGGGTCAATGCCCATTTTTGGGATCCTTTTCTTTATCTGAGTACCGTGTTAAAACTTTTTTGCAGATGTGAGCTATTCAGGAGCAGCCTGCGGCTGCATGCAGAGATGGGGAAAAGAAGAAAAGGCCTTCCTATTTTGTGATTGCCATAGTAACTCAAACATTGCCAGAGTGTTTCTCGGTTTTGGTAGGGCACAGCCAGGGAATTTTATTTCCTGTGCAATCAAGCCCTCTACTGGAGATCATGGCTTGCCTGACATAGGGTTACAGAGAGGACAGTGGGCTTGTTAGGCCTGGGATTAAGCATTTCGCGTTAAAATAATACCCATTTGTATCCATTTTGTTCGACATAACAACAGCTGCTGGCCTTGGGATGACAGGCTTGCCTTTTTAACCAGAGTTTCGTATGACATTTATGAATGAGGCAGACTCCATTCATTTTCACTTTGAATTCAATTCACATCAGTTATTTTTGGTTGTTTGATTCTTTTTTTTTTTTTTTCTTAAGTATTCGGTGGAAGTCAACATTGTTCCTGCAATTACATTCACAGTTTATGACAGTGGAGAACCCAGCTTTATTTGAGGTATCAATTTATTACTTTTATTTGGGGGCAAACAGGTTAAAAAAAAGAAGGAGGCAAGAAAGCATCTTATGTCAGTGTAGTGGAAGCTTTTTATTAGACCAACACATAGAGATGGAGAAAAAAAAAAACCTTTCAGGCGTAGGAGCTTTTCTTCAGACCTGAAATAGGAGTCTCAGACTTCAAGTTGAGAAGGTTTCTGTCTCTTTCTGGGTCAGAAGAAGGACTTGGTGCTCTAAGAGCTTCCCATATTTCCAGGCTGTGGCAGGCACCACCGCTCCCTGCAAGCTGTACTTTGCATGCACCCACTCCAGGCCATCCTTTAGCCACGGCTGCTGCTACTCTAAAGCACCCTGGCTTCCACCTGATTGTGACTTAACTGAGCAGCAATAGCTCTGCTGGCCTCAGCTCCTGGCCACCTTCTGCAATGGGTCCCAGCAGAGGACTGGAGACAGATGTATTGATGCAGGCAGAATGAGGGAAATAACAGCCTATGGAGAAGCTCCTTCAATCTATTGATTTAAAAGGGATCCCAACTTTCTGCCACTTTATGGCCATGCTTTGTGCTAAATCTCAGGGCTGTAGTGAAAGAAGCAATAGTGATGAGGCTGAGAGACAGTCCTCCATCCCTTATTCCTTCACCCTCTCCCCCGCAAAAGAGCTTGTTGTGTTGGTTTGCATTTTTAACCTGAAGCAAGTAAAAAAGCAAGGATTATGTTAACCCTGGCAGCAAGTTTTCAACTCTGAGGATGCAAGAGAGCTCTGCAGTTGCGAGTCTTATGGGTTTTGGCCCTGGTGAGCCTTCATGTTGGTGTCAGGTAAGCACAGGACATTCCCATTCAGTCAGGCAGCAATTGCACTCCTGCCTGAGATAATGCAAAAGAGCAACACCGGCATGAATCATGCCCGGGGCTGCAGTTTGCTGCCATAACTCTGAGCAACTCCTTCCCCATCCCCAACCTCACACAGCCAGTCCCAAGGCCAGGGCTGCCCTGAAGTCTCCAGGGAACTCAGGACATGGTTGCAAGTCCCATGTTCCAATCATCTCCTCTCCTGACTTCCCTGCTCCTGCAAGCAGGGCTTCGAGAGAATCCCAGACCTATCTTGACACATCTCTCCAACCTAGGACTCTGCATTTGCTGAAGATTTTCAGCTCCATTTAAATATTAGCCAGAGTACTCAAAATCTGGCACATTGAGAAGGCTGCAAGGGAAGCTTCCTTTCTAAGAAGCCAGAGGTAAAATCTGGCTTTTCTTTTCCCAGAAATAATTTGTAGAGGAGACAGTTACCCTGATCTTTCTCCCCCACTGAAGCTCATATTTATGAGCTTCCATGACCCAGGACAGCAGCATGAAGCAGTTTGGTGCAGGTGATCAATCTCCTGTAGTGCCTCACAGCTACCTGGAGAAGAAGTGAAATGGGGTGGGAGAAAGGAGAGTGCTCTTGGTATCACTGGCACAGCAAATCCTGGTTTGAAAGCTTGGACCTTGATTTCAGATCCTGCTTGAAGGAGAGAAACTGCCTCATGCAATATCAGGTCATTTAAAAAGATCCTCCCCTACCTCCTGGTGAGGTACAGACTTTTAGTTCCTAAATCGTAAGAGAGGTTTTAAATCAGAGAGGACTTGACAGCTTTCTTCAGTGCTGGTGACTGAGGGAACAAAGAGAAGAACCACTTCGATGATATCAGAGGGCTACAGTCTGACCTAGACACATGTACTACTGGGAAACATTTAATTCATTGTGCACTCCACCTTACCAAACTGCCATTTGTGTAAACCAGAACTTCCTCAACCATGTGTCCTAATATCTTCGGAGTCCAGCTCCTGGCTTGCCAGCAAGATGTAAGAAAAGCTGATGAAGATTGCAGTTATCTTTCTACCAACTCTTGAAATAAAATAAAATTATTTGCTTTCATATAGTGATTGAAGCAGTTATAAAAGATGCAAAAACATCATTAACCAAATCTGGTGGTTCAAGGAGGGATTTTTCCTGCAGGTGATATGTTGTTAATCAATTTGGATTCTGGTTTGTTTTGCTTTTCTATTCCAGGGTGGATTTGCAGCTGTGAGATTGGTGGATATGTCCCATACTGCCTTAATCTGGCTGGAGTGCAATCACAGCCTGGACACATTTGAGTTGTTTCACAGTGGAAATGCCTGAAACGAGCTAGAGTTGCCCACCAGTTGCCAACCTCTGCAGTTACTTACCCAGGCAAGATGTGGGAAAGGCAGCACCCTGTGCCAGGGAGTTCACCAGCTCACCCCATGGCCTTGCCCTGCTCCTCACAGGCACTTACAAGTCATGCTGTTAAGAACCAGGACAGGGATTATGATCACTGGCCACACAGAGGTCATAGATAACAGCCCGGAAAAATCTCTTAGGTCACATTTACTGCAGAATCAGCCTTTTCTCTCTCTCATAAATAAATGAATTAAACTGACATAGAACGAAGAGAAAAGCATGTACATTAGGATGATGGAGTGGCTGATCTTCTTAAGTCTCTATTTTCCATAAAGCACCTGCTTTCAGATTGAAAAGGTTAATATTAACATTCAGCTATCTCCCTAAAGTGAACAGGATTGTAGCACATGACTACTTCCTTAAATATGCTTAAGGACCTGAATCCAGATTAGTCAGGTCACAGTATCTTAGGAGAAATCTGAACATGCACATGACTCATTAACTCATGGAAGATCTTCTTCAAGGCCAGCTCTCCTCTGCACTGCCCCCTCACTTTGCGAAGAGAGGTGGAAAAGCTAATGTGGAGACTTCTGAAGGGGTTGCCCGACATGTGCATCTGTATATGTGCTACCCACCTGATGGGTGGCACCACACAAAGCTGCGTTTGGGCTTGATTGCAGCAGCATTTTATCTCCTGGCCATTTCACAGGCTTGCTGGATCGAGACTCGCATCAGACAAATGAACGTAAAAACTAAATGCAACACAGAATGCGCTTCAGATATGAATTACACCCTCGTGCTCCACGTGAAAGCACTTCTGCTGTGTGTAGGCAGCTGCCTCAGAGGAGGCATGGCTGGTCACTCCGTTCTGAGACAAGATGGGGCTGCAATCTATGTCCTGCCTTCTTAGTGTCAGCACAAACCAATACTGTAACTGCTTGTACCTAAAAGCATCACATACAACAAGGCAGGAGCATCTGGAAATACCACCAAGTTCTCCACTCTGGCTGAGGGCAGGATCTATCTATCCCAAAACTACAATTCTGCCCTGAGATAAATCCAGTGATCTCAAGGAGTCCCATACAGAACCCAGAGGAAGGTTTTCTCCACTAATGCAAAGCTGTCCACATCTTGTGGTCTTGTGACCTCTCAACTTTGCCAGGAAATCCAGCTTCCCTTTTCATTTCTCCCTTCCCTTGCCTCAATATACTACCCTATTGGGAGAGCAACCACTTAGAAAATAATTTCATCATCCTATCATAGCTCACATTAGTGTATTCTTTACATAGTTCCCTGTTTCCACTACCAGGAATTCTTCCTTTCTCCCTACAGCAGGTAGAAACTTTAGGTGGTCAACATGTTTTTATGGTATCTATTATCTACATATAGAGAAATCAGTCTTATTATTATCAATAGAAGTTGCACCTATAATAAATCATCACAATATGTTAATAAAACACTAGGATATTTGGAGGTACTCGTAACTCCTTCGAGATACTCAGAAGCTGTCTGGACACGGTCCTGGGCAATCAGCTCTTCATAGCCCTACTTTAGCAGGAAGGTTGAACCCCAGGTGACCTCCAGAGGAGCTTTCCAACTTCAGTCTTGCTGTGATGCTAAGTCGAATGCTGGCTGGTATAATATTGCTAAAACTCATCATGACATCAGCGCACCACTGTAAATGGTCTTCAGAAAGTAAAGATAGCAAGAATCAACAAAGAACATTGAACTTTAAAGAGGAAGAGAGACTATGAAACAGCTTCACTTCTAATTATCACCAGCATGAATTCACAGAAACTCTTCTAATGTCTATGGATATGCACAGATGTAAGAAGATAATAGTGTCCAAGTAGCATGTTCTGAAATAAGAACGTATTTTAAAGGTCAGTCAAATACAGTGATGCATGAAAACGTATGGTGCCGGAAGACTTCACTTGCAAGCCATATCACATCTTGCCTACTTATATTATTTGCAGAATTTAACTTTTTTCTCTTTTCTTTTTTTTCCACCTGGCACTTTATTTATACATTTTACAAGCCCAAGGAATTCAAAATACTGTATCTGGATGCATCTGTTTTCATCATGGTCAGACCTATGAACATAACTCAGGTTTGGTGAGATCATTGTCTCTTCTACAAGCGAGTCGTGATTCACGTGGCAGCAGTGGATGCTTGGCCCCAGCCTCGCCCTTCCTACAGCATAAGAATTAGGATGGTGGGGATATGATTTCACCTTTAGGTTAGAAGTATGAAAATGCAGAGAGTGGTGACCTTTGAAATAGGAAGGTAATATGGAGGGGGTTTTTTCTATAAAACCTCAAATTTACTCTGTAATTTTATTCTTAAATTTACTCTCCCAAATTAACTCTCAAATTTACTTATCTGAAATACCTACTCAGTTCCCAGAACTAAACAATAGGAAAAACTTATTAAAATAGTGCACCAGATGCTGTAATCTGCTTCAAGAAAGAGCACTGCTGTGTCTCAGAACTTGTCTTCAAGATGTGCACGTCTAAAATGCCAGTAGAATCCCAGTCCTCTTCACTCCAGTTATGTGAAGGTTATTATGTGACACCTACAATACACAGCTGTACAGGGAAAATCAGCAGCCTGCTATTTAATCTCACAAATTTTGAGCTTAACAGAGCTTAGAAGCTACTACTTCCATAATTTTGTCCTTTGCAGAGAGAAGGTTGCAGTGGGACTTAACTAAACCTCAGTACAGATCTTCACTATGCACCTCAGCAGGTATTTTAACATGCTATAAGCACATGGAAAGCAAAAAAAACCTTGCAGCCACCTCCTCCTTAGTAAGATATGTAGCGCACAGCTCCATTGATGCTGCTGAAGAAAGGCGCTCAGGCCAGATGCCTAACAGCACAGGAGAGAGGAGAAAGCCTTCGCTAGCCATGGCACGTCTATAGCTCTGGCCCGGGAAGGGTTAAATGCTTTGTGGTGAGGTGGGACAAACTTCACTTAATTCTGTGGCCAGCCTGATTGTTTTGACACCTGCACGATGTGAGGGATGGCATGGTCTCCTTTGTGGCTTATAATGGCACATCTTCATTATTGTTCTAATACTCTGGAAAAAAAAAAAAAAATCCCTAATCTTTCTGCGGTGCCAGTGACTGTAACAATGCCGGGACGTTTTATTTTCCTCCTTGCTCTCTCTTTCCCTTAACCCACTATTGTTGCCATAGCCACGATGGTGCAGTACTGCTGGTTCGGGGAAGTTTCTGTACTGTACCGCCCTGAGCTTATTGTTTAAATCTTTATTATTCAACTGTTCTGAAGATTTACATTTTTAATGGCTCATTTATGTAATCCCATA
Organism: Todus mexicanus; assembly: GCA_013389965.1. Taxonomy (NCBI): domain Eukaryota; kingdom Metazoa; phylum Chordata; class Aves; order Coraciiformes; family Todidae; genus Todus; species Todus mexicanus. The sequence continues at coordinate 18,296 of WEIS01070441.1, forward strand.
AATAAAGTAGCAGAAAAGCATCCCACACAAATGAGTGAATTGGGGTTTGAAAAAAGCTGCTGAAGCAGGTCACTCAGGGTCTCAGCTGCGGGGCCTTGATTGGTATCAGCGATATAGCCACTGTGGCAATGGACTTAAGACCACCCAGTCAGCCCCAAAATGGTGCATTACCAGGGAATAGTGGAATGGTGCTATAGTTCAATCTCCCCTATTTAGCAGGGAGCAGAGTTCTGCTGCAAAAACCATTTCAGCCTCAGACTCATTTACCTTATTGCTTTGACAGCTGCACCTCTCCCGCAGCAAAGTTTAGATGATTAGCTTTTCCCTCCTAGCAGCTGATGGTGATAGTTGTGTGGGGTGTTTTTTTTTTTTTTTCTTTACATTCCTGGTCCTGGGGCTGATAAATTAAAGAGGCTGAGAATGTGAATTCAAGCACCTGCCCAAAGAATTTGTTTTATAAACCGAGCGCTGAGATGGAGATATTTTCTAACAATTCATTTCTAAGCTTCTCCCCAGTGCTCCCCTTGCCAGCTCCCTCCCCACACACAAATCTTTCACCAACTGTAAATCCTTCCAGCAGGGTGAGTGCATTTGTAGCTGCAGCCATGCTAATGAAAGATGGGGAAGATATTTTGTTTCCAGCCAGTTCTCACCCTTCAAAGTCAATTTTCAGTTGCCGGCTTAAAGAGCAGCCATGCAGCTGGCTCCATCCTGGAGCATCCACTGCATCTCCCCAAGCATCCTGTTCTCAAGGACAGGTACCAATGCCCAGCTGCATGTCCTGCACTTCGCACTCTTAAGCTACTCTGATGGGTCAGTGGGAGAAACCCACTGAATTTCAGTCTTATGTCTTTGACATTGCCTTCANCTCACACAAGTATTTTAAGTACAAAGGAATAACACATTTTCCCCTAATTAAAAAGCAAAGCAGCTCTTTACAGAGGTGCACCCGCATGAAGCTCTGCTGGCAGCTAAACTGCAGTGGTCCACGGGTGAGGAGGCATGGCCAGACAATAGCCCTTCCTCAGTTTACCTGCTGGATCTCGTTCTGCCCGGCTGCGTGGAGCAGAGTCAAAGGAAGCTGCTCGGAGGCAGGGAGCAGGCAGCGAAACAAAGACGGGGAGAATACCAGCCGGCAAAAAGGAACAGTGGGGAAGCTGGTAATTGGGCGGTTGTGTGTTTGGCTTTCGCCAGGCTAGCAGGTTTGTTTTTCCCAGGCTGGAGCCTAGGCTGAAAGAGACACGAAATTATTAAAGACCTCAACCTAGAAAGGAGGAAAAAGAAAAAAAAGTTGGCAGCGGTGGCTGGAGGTGAATCTCAAGTAATGAGAGCATGGTGGGGGCTCTCTGCTCCCTCCTAAGGGCAGAGGCGCCTGCAAAATTATTTTCAACAGGCAAAGGAAAATGGAGTTTAAGTAAAATTCATTCCTGTGGACTTTTATTTCTAGTTTAACTCATTTCTCACACAGCAGGGAGCCTACTGGGCAGGATGCAACAGGTCCGGCTACAGAAAGGTAGAGCTGCGCCTTCTTGGTCCCTTCCTTGTTGCAAGAAGATTCCCGCAAGGATTCAAGTCCAAATGGGACCCATTGGTGAGATAGCCCCAGAGCCACCCTCAGGAAAGGATTGCCCCATGGCAGGTCTGATCTTTAGTCCTTTCACCAACCAGATGTCAGAAGGAGCTGTACATCTATCTGCAGGTCTACAGGAAATAAGGGTAGGTTTAGGTTGGATATTAAGAAAAATTTCTTCACAGAAAGGGTTGTCAAGCACTGGAAAAGGCTTCCCAGGAAAGCGGTGGAGTCAACATGCCTGGAGGTGTAAATGTGGCACAGAGGGACATGGTTTACTGGTGAACTTGGCAGAGCTGGGTTAATGGTTGAACTTAATGATCATAAGGGTCTCTTCCAACCCAAACGATTCTATGATTCTTGCAGGTAGGATGTACAGGAGGTCAGGACAGACCAAAAGCTGTGCAGGTGGAGCACCAAGCCTGAGCTGCTTCACCCTGCTCTGGCCTAATGCCCTGCTAATGCTAGGTGTTAGCACAGAGGACTGTGATTCCTTTTACGCATTTGCAAAACACACTATAGACATAAAATTTTCAGTAAGTTAACCACCTTAAATATAAGCCTGGTGATAGGGAGGGAAAAGACACTTGCAGCCCTTTTCCCTTTAAGTTCAGGGAGAACCTGCCTTGAGTCTTGCAGTCTCCACCTGCAGGAAAAGGTGATGTGAGATCATGCTGCTGGACAGGCAGTCATGAGGGTTGGGGAAGCAGTACCCAAATTGTGAGCCCCAGGGAAAAAACAAGACTGGTAGGAGCTGCTGGTGATCCCACACTGCTCTTCTTAGCTTTAACCTACCCAGCTCGCTGGAAACAGAGCGAGGTGCTTAGCCGGTACAAACTAGCTTGGCTCTGCTGACAGCGGCACAACTTCAGTGATTCATACCAGATGAGGATTTAGTCATCCACATGGTACCTTCCACTATCTTACGCTTTCTCACAGAAATTTATTTAACCAGAATGGTCTCAAGTGTTTGACGTGCAGGAGGTCTTTGCAGTAACCACGCTCTCCCCTCAACCCCCCCAGCATCTTGCAGGGGTCCTCAGGGAGGGAGGTGCAGGGCCAGACCCTGGGAAACTTGATTTGCCTCTCCGTGAGGCATCCCCCAGCTTAGCAAATTGAGACCATGAGAAAGAGAGGAACGTAACACTCAGAGTCAGACTCTTTTCTAGACTAAACATATTCTGATCTGCAAGGGCTTTCTAAGTGCCTTCTCTGCGTGAAGGGGTTCAGAAAAGCACTACCTACCCAGCACTGGCTGGAGGAGCATTAGAAACTGAACCAGCAATGCCACGAAATCCCAGCAACACCACCTCTCCACTGCTATAGCAACACAGTGGATTACTCTGAAGTGTGATGTTCCAGTCTGGGGGGCTGCTGTGGGCAGTTATCGAAGTTTAGGCATCCAGATTGACAATATCAACTGTTTTGCTTACCTTTCTTTTGCCTTTTGCTATTACTCTGGCATCTGCTGATAAGGCAGGGAGAAAAAAAATCTATTTGAATATAATAAACAGAATGAAGGCAAAGCAATAGCTCATGTAGAGCCTTGGTTTCCTTCATGTGCGATACCCCTTTCTTAATATTCTTATTATTGAAC
>WEIS01070448.1:1476-13070 GCA_013389965.1 Todus mexicanus
TAAGGATCTTCCAGTGTAAACCTGATTACTCCACAAGGAAGAGAATGTAAATGCTTTGGAGAAGGGTGTTCCAAAAAAGTTAAAATGTATGTAGCCAGCAGTTAGTCTATTCTACCTATACGAACAGTGCTAACTGAAAATCAGCCATTTTGAGAAAGTGTGTAATCTTGTACTCAAGCACTTGTCGATTAAAGCAACTTGAATATATGAAATACTTTTTTTTTTCCTAAAATCAATTTCTGTCCTCAAAAGATACCGTGAAAATACGGCAATAACTCTTGTGCCCCGAAGTCCTCATTAACTAATGCAGAAAAAACAGAAAGGTCTTACAAATTTTGACACTATCAGTTCTGAAGAACAAACTCGGCTTTGGGACGGAAATGGTCTCCTACCTGGCTTTCTATTAAGTAAGAGAACAGACTAAATTTCAGCTGTGCTTCTGTCACAGACATACTTCAGGAACCTACAACGTGTGCAACCTCCCTGGGATCAGCAGCACCATGCTGTTTTACATCAGAAAAGCAATCGATTTCTAGACTATTTCCTATGGAGGACAATTTATGCAGCATTGCATCTTGGCCCCACCTAAGTTTGCAGAGGAGGCAGATAAACAATCTTTTAAGCCTTCCCACCAGCAAACCATTTAGAGTGCCTCTGCAAAGTCATTTTATACAGCTAGCTTTCAGACTCAAACCAAAACGTACCTCCAGACCTAAAGCAGAACCTTGCTCCCACACAGAAGTCTGACAATTCAGGCACAACATGCAGCTGTAGTTAACCATATTTTGCTGCAGTGCAGAATCCCAGCACCATTGAGAAATGTTCCCATTTCAAGACATAACACACTTAAAATGTTTTTTCAATCAACAGAAGTTTTTTTCTATCTATCTACTCACTTACATCTCATCTTAAGACCTGCAAATCTTTCCTGCCTCTCTTTTCTTCCACTAGGAACACTTTCTTAATGATTAACAGTTTCTACTCAGTTTGATGTCTTTTATCATCAGACTTCACCAGCCTATCTCCAGAGAGATCTTCAGGTCAGACAGTTCCTGTCAAAACTGCCTGCGGGATTTATGTCTAGAATTTCTGTATTAGCATAATTTTGAAGTTTCAAATATATACTACAGCAGTTTTAACCATGTAATCTCTTCCTTTTTTCTTTTTACAGAATAGGGCTGTGTAACAGCTGGTGAACCACTGTATTTTCTCCCATTGCTTTATAGTCACTTCCAGTCTCACACTAGCTGTCTCACTGTCCACTTTTTTGAAATCACCTACACAGCTTGGCAGATTGAGCTGAATCTGGATGAACTAGAATAGTTCTTTATATTGTTTCAAAAGCCATGTTTATGCTAGCTCACAGTAATACATGTTCCAATCAAAGTGGCCCCAGATCATGTCATTATAGATCCTTATATATCAGCATATGCAAACACTTTCATGAGATAAATTTCACTCTATGCTAGCTATTTAAAAGCTAAATATCCAATCTAAAGTAGCTATATAGGCTCCTACTTCCATAGTAAATGGAGAAAAAAGATTATTTCCCTGAAGACAAACCTAAAGACAAATCCTGCCTTTCCAAAGTAACAGAATTATCCGTGGGGCAGGGGGTCAACGCTCTCAAAGCCAACTGCAGCTGAAAGCTAGGTGACTAATATACCAAGCATATACATTTCAAACAGCTGATATAAGATAAAATTAATTTCAGCCCTAATGACCAATGCTGTTACAATCTCTAGCCACATTATTTTTGTGTGTTCCATGGCATTTTTTAATATGCTCATTCAAAGGGTTAAATCTCTGCTCCACTATAACTCACTGCACTGCAGGAGGAACCAAACATCATCCCTACTTTATCAAAATATTCACACATTCCAGAGAAAAAGCACTATCAAAAGGCTGCCTTCTGTGACACCACAACATGAAAAAGAAAGGGAAGTAAAATACTGACCAGGTAAACCGTTGAACAAACTTACTGTGCTATTTATGCTACATATACAAAGAGAGGAAACATGAGATAGATATATATCTATATACGAAATATACTGAATTAGGCGTAAGATATCTTGGCCAATCTACATGCAAACCAGATCAAATCAATTAAAAATGGGTCAGTGCATAACACATGTCAAAGGATTTAATTTCCAGAACTCTGGGCTGTGAACAAATAGGGAATTCTAAAGCTTTCCTAATGCTAAACTACTCACTGCTCCTACAGCAGAAAGCTCACAACCTGAAACTTTGGCTAAGGATGGTACAAAGAAGCTGGGGATGGTATTCAATCGAAAGCAGGAGGCAGAGAAGGATGCCCTGTCACACCTTCAAGCAACAGCTTTACACCTGTGACTGCAGCATGAGCTCTACTAGTATAAATGTAACTATTTCAGCACAAGATCTGTGTAGAGGTTATAGTTTGGTCATATGATGCAAGCGAGAAACATCAGCTTTGAGCATGCAGCTTATACCTATTTACCCCGCTGAGCATCAACCCAATTGTCTCCCTTACTGCCGGCAACTTGGTCTAAGTACCACAAGATGTGTGTCCTGGGCAAGTGATGTGTCATCCATGTTATACAGCCTGACCCTCTCAGGAATCGACCCATCTCTACTACCTCAGAAGTCAGTATTAGAGTTTCAATGCTTCTTTGAATTCCCCTTTGGAAATGAAGTAAAATGAAAACAAAGCTCACACAAAGTCAGAGACTAGGGCATTTTAGTTTGCCCTCACCAAAGAGAGAATTACTAGATTAATTTCCTCAATACTTGAGGCTTGAGCACAGATGCCAAAAATCTCTATTTCCCCACAGCAAGACTTCTTTTCATGTTTTTACTTTTTTTTCATTTATTTACAAATCAAATATTCTTCAAGTGGGTATGTTTTACAGAATCCTCAAGAGTATCGTGAATGACAAACTAAAGGGCTAGAACTCCTTAAGTGATTATATAATCTGAGAGTTGCAAACCACTGGGATTTTACTGTATAACCCTGATGAGGATAAAAAGGAGGCCTGCATTATTAATGCTAGCCCTGTTTTCTTTTTTCTTTTTTTTTAACTCAAGCAAAGGCACTTACTCTGAAAGCTGTTCACTGAGAAGATGTTGGGATGATAGAATCCAGCCTTGCAAATACATTTGTAGGCTCCAAGCACAAATCCAAGGCCTTTAATTGGCATGCACTGTGAGGAAGGAAAAAAGAAAAGTCATGCAGATGATCATAGAGCTGTGTACTCAGATGTATATACAAGCATAAAAACACTACAAGATACTGTGAGCAGACTTCTCACAGGCACTCCTCCCAGTCTGACAGTATTTTCTCAGCAATTTTTCCCATAGTCATATATCTTGCCTTTTTTTTTTTTCTTGTTGTTCATTACCAACAATCAGTAAAGACGGCAATAATCAGGCCTACCCCACTGATAAGCTCATCAAGTGCCAAAGTTGACTCTTGCAGTTTGCTCTGAGGTGGGACATCAGAGCACTGTGTTTCCTTCAGTACTGTTCCCCAGCACCGCTGCGGGTTTCAGACACCTGGAGCTGGTGCTACATGAGGAGAACATGGACACCTGCAAGCAAGCCGCCAACCTTCTACAGGCAGCGTGTGCTGGTGCTCCTGCCACATTGGCAACCATACTGGAGTCGAATTTGATCCAGTGAAAACAAAAGCAACAACAGGTTAGAGAAAATGGCTGCAGACTTAAATTTGACCTAGGTGAAAGAGAACAAACCTATGTCAATGGAGCCCCACAGTTCTAAGCCCTCTTCTACCTTCTTGAGAAAGTAATATGTGAAACAAGTTCTCATTTAACTCAGCCTCACTTTTACTTTTTTTTTTTTTAGACATCAGGAAAAACACAGCAAATTTATTACAGCGACAGAACATTTAACATCAGACCATTTCTGTGCAACAAATAGACTCTGCCTAGCGGAGAAGGAAAAAAACAGTTCAACAACATAAAGGTAGAAACACTGGTAAAATTATTTTACCCCAGTATAGCTTATTTCACTTTATCAGATCAAAGCAGGCAACTCTATCTGCCCTTCCTATCAATATAGGTGTACTTACAGTACACGTGTACCTATACCAACATGTCTCCACGAACAGGAGTTAGACACTAGTAGCTCCTCAGTGAGCAATTGAATGATTTAACTAAAACAGCCTCTTGTCCTCTCACTTCTTACATTTCACTTGTTTGTGACTGTCTGTAACTTTAAAACATGCTTCATTCTCTAACTGTCTGTAATTGGGAGGAAAATGCAAAGGACAGGGTTTAGTAAAAAAGACCAGAGTTTCAAAAATCACACGCATACCAAAAGAGGACAGTCTGCACTGACACTTAAGAAAAACTCAATTTTTTAAACTCAAGTTTTAGCTTTCTGACATAATTCTGTCTGATGTTGGGAAAGCCACTTTGCTTTTCTTTCCCTCAGTTCCCCAGATAGCATCATCTTTTCTCACACCCTTTGCCAACATGATGTCCATGTGTGCTGTGTGGGCCTGTAGGTGCTATTCGAAAACAACTAATAAGCAGGAAACTGGCATGCAGGAACACTGAAAATTCATTCAGCATTTGTACAAACATGAAAGCAGGAAAAAATGGAAAGAGAAGGCACAGATCATTTTTCTTCACACTTCATCTTCACCCTACAGAAATGTGACTGTTGACAGGGTGGAGAACAGGAGAGATCGAAGTGGGATGAGGATGTGTGCAAGTCCAATGACAGCAAAACCTCTTTAACCAAGCATACACACACACACACAAATAGTCGTTAAAGCAGTAAAAAGACTTTTTCAGAGGAAAATTCTGTTCTTCCTTTCTGGCTTCTTGCTATGTAATGGGAAGGTACATGCTTCTATAAAGACTGCTTTTTTTTTTTTGAAGGCAAAGAAGAAAAGAAGTAGCTTCTACTGTATTCTGCACCCCTCATACCATATGCATAATCCATTCCAGCTGAATAAATTCTTCATATAAAATGTGCCACAGATTCATGAATCTGTTCTGCATTAAAATAAATGATTTGTTTATAATCCTTTCACACAATGCAATATTCACTTACATCCAATATTCACAAAATTCCATAACTTTTATTTTATTGTCACTGACCCGTCTAGAACTTGAAAATGAAAAAAATATTTCAAATGCTGTTATCCTTCTTTGGTCTAGGACATTATCCTTGTTCCCAGTCTTTGGCAGCTGTAACGCGTACCTTAAAAACCATCAGTCAAATTCTGTTTCTTGCAGTCCCTTGCAAAGGTGCAATAGGGATCAGAATATCAGTCTGTTGAAAGGAGGGACGGAGAAAAGGAGAGAAAGCAGCCTAGATCCCTCTAGGCGCAGTTTCAAAATCTGAAATTCCACTGTGTTCAACAATGCATGGAAGCAGAACTATGTACAGCCTGAGGTTTTTTTAAGAAACTGCAGCAGCTAAGCAGGGAAGAAAGCTAAATATCATGTCGCCAAAAAAGGGGAATACACTTTTCCTGGGAAGAAAACATTACCCTCTTTTTACAAATGATCTAACAGTAAACATTATATCAACCAATGGTGGTAAGTATTATGATGAAAAAGCTAATAAACAAATTGAGTAAGAGTTTGCTGGAATATAGAAGCAATTCAGCAAACAAAGTCCAGATTTGTCTAATCAGAGTTCTTTTGTCAGATACAGAGACTTTTCCTGGCTGCCTGTGGGTGAAACCACAGAATACACAGCAGGCACATGCAAGTAACTTTTGTCCTTGCTCTGGTAAGTGATACAGTGACCCCAGTGGCAGATTCAGGCCTTGAGACTGGCAAAGCTGCACTAGTTCGGCCACAGCAGCCCCCAGCATGAGCTGTGGGCTTCAGACTGCCAGGAGCACAGAGACTGAGAGATCCACAACAGACTGTGTAGACACAGCCAGTAAAATATTAATCTGCTGCTAAGTTACTTAAGATTTCATCCATATAGAACTCAGCACTGAGAAAAGCCAATGTGTGAAAAATATCCACCTCCACAGAAGCAAAAAAGTAAGTTTAAAACTGACCTGGTTTCAGATTTCATTATAAATGTGAAAGCAAAGCCATGAGAATAAAACCACCATATTCCTCAGTACTTTCTTCTTGATCAGTGGTCATCAGCTTTTCAAAAATCATGCTTTTTTTAATTCAAAAGAGCAGCTACCTTAGGTTATACCAGAAACTCCATTTAGACTTGTATCACATCTCTTATGCATCCAGCAGCCAACATCAAGGCAATCACTGAAAGATACACTGGGAGGCTATCGAGTGAGCCTTCCTCGGATATGCCCTTCAGGACATCACACTCCTAATTGTATTTGCATTGCTTTAGCTTCCAGCCATTAGTTCTTATAGATGGCTTGGTTACAATTCAGAACAGCTTTACCATAATATTTGCTAAAAGGAGAATAATAGGCATCTGTACAATTCACATATTACGTTTATTCCTGCTGTCTGTTCACCGGTTTGCAAGTTTATGTTTTAAGCTTTACAGTATTTGCACAATGCAACAACTCCCAGGTTTAACACAGGATGCTATAAATTATACAGTCAGTGCAAAAAAATCCAAAATATTTGGTGAATATTTATCTTGAAGTTATTTATGAATAAATAGCACCTGAATCAACACAGACAACATCTAAACCAGTTTAAAAAAGGTTGTATTGATTTAGTTTTATGCTGCTTGCTGTAAGGGACAAAGCTGGGAAAAGCTAATGCAATAAAGAGTATATCTGTTGGAAAGAAAATAGATCCTTTGAATAACCTGTGCAATTGCTTTGGAAGTCAGAGCTGAATTTTCTGGTATAAGAGAGGCAAAGTCCTTCCTCAGATCTGATTAGCCAGAAACCAAGTGACAAAATATTCAGCAGATAACACAAAGCAGGTGTTAGAGCCACACCAGCAAATAGCAGTGGAGAACAAGGCAAAAAGAAATAAGCAGTTCAAGAGAAAGCGTGCAGCATCATGTCCTACACGTCATTTAGAAACTTAGATACCACCAAATAAATCTGCCCTGTGACATTCTGGAGCAGAGGGATTAAAACAGTAATTTTAGAATTTAAAAAACCCCAACAACAAAAAACAAAAAACCGAAACAACAAACAAACCAACAAAAACAAAACTAAAAATGCAACCAGCCTTGACTTGGGTATTTTGAGTTTTTCAAAGAGCAGCTTTCAAAATCTGCATTTCCACATGCATACAGCAATGGGGATCTCTCCCTTTTTGAATGTCAACTTCTTGTTCAAAGGACAGAATAAGAGCAAAGTCACAATAGAAAAAGCTTAACAGAAAGAATACAAATAAGTCCATATTTCTTTGCTCCGGTTAGGGACAGCATGTGGGGAATTTCTAGAAAATTCTACATATGTAAAAATCATTTTGTGCCTGGCCCGTGATGGCAGCTGGAGCAGGCTGGTGTCCTGCGAGACCCCATGAGCTCCACTCTGATCCTGTTTACCATGTTGTCAAGCACACTCACTCAAAAATATATGAAAGAAGACAGAAGTCAGAGTAAAATTCTGCCTGCCAACATCAGTGACAGCTCTGTCATTGAAATAGCTTTACCCATTATATTTTCTCACTCCACCTACCCTTCAACAGCAGCATCTTGTGCTGAAGCGTGTTTGCAGCCTCAGAAGTGAACAGTGAGCACAAAGATGCAGCCCAGGACCTGGTGCATCACCTGGGAGCTCCCTGTTTGCCTCTGCACAGCTCCAGAGGTAGCCAGCCTGCCAACAACACTACTCATAAGCTTTTTCTCTTCAAAAACAACATTTTGTTTCAAAAGGAGAGGACAGATTTGGCCACTCCATAATTTAAGTCATAGGGTTACTTGGCAGGTCATGGTAGCTTTCCTCCTCCCTTCTGAGTGAACCAGTGAATTCTTTTTTAAATTCAAGTTTAAAAGTGTGTTTTCCAACAATAATGTATTTTAAATGACATCAAATTGTTTAAAATCTGAGTCAGACAAAGCACAGCAATCAGCTGATCTGATTCAGCTCAGAGTAAAGGTGGTCGTCAGGACAATATTTGTCTCAATAATTTGAAGCTTCGCTAAAAACTCCCCCCCACTTTTTAAGGTGATTTTTCATTATTCTGGTCTTGTAAAGCCACGGGACTAGAATAAATACTGATAGTAAGGAGTCTCAGCTCATTCACACAAAACCACACGTGACTGTTAAAATGTCTGATTTTTTTATTAATACTTTTATTAATCTCAGTCAAAATACTCAGAAAATGAAACAAGCTATTCAAGTTATGGTCTTATGCTCGGATCCTTTTGTTACTACTGAAAAAACACAAACAGAAAAGTTAAAGTCAAATCATAAACAGCTCAAGCAGGAAGGCTTTCTCTAAATATAAGACACTGCTGAGTCTTTGACTTCTAATTAATCCTTTTGGCAATGTGAATCAGTTTGGTCGCCCAGTTGCATGTCTGAGGAGCCCTAAAAAGATTCTCTTCTGATTCCCTATCGCTCCCACGATGCTAATGTTATCAGCATATTACTGGAAAAATATGACAAAAATTCAAGTGCTAATAGAAAAAAAAATAAAATGGAGCAAGGAGATCAGAAATATATATGAACCATGGTATTTGCTTAGAAAACAGCAAGAGAAGAAAAAAAGGTGAATTTAGCAGTGTTTGGAAGCAGGTTATTTGGCCGGGCAGGAGAAGCAGCAGTAAAATCATCATCATCTGTTGTTGTCCACAGAGAGAACCCAAGGTCAGCTTATAAACTATGCTTCCTGCACTCGAGATCCGTTACAGAAGGATGAAAGCACAATTACAGCAATTTTCAGAGGATGGGTAGCTTGAACACTCAAGTTCTCAGCAACGCCAGTGTCTAAGACAGATTTTTCATTACTGCTGAAAATATCTGTGCTGACTACAATCAGGCTACTTGAAAAAACACAAAACCAACATCCCTTTATATGACAGATTGGAATTGTTATAGTTATCCTGAATATCATTTAAAAACACAACAAACTTTGTAATTTTGTTGGTTAGCACATAAATCAGAAGCAATTTCTTCTCTCTAGAAAACAGTGCAGCAATTACAGGGGAGCCTGGTAACAGACACCAAAGAGACTGATAATTTTATCACCGTTATATAATGCAGTGTGATTAATGTGAAGGCACTTTCTCATGGCCAAATTTCCTTGGCTTTGAGGATAGATTAGGATTCTTTTTTTAACTATTTGCACAGGTTAAATTGTCTTAAGAGCAAAGTCTAATTCACCTCCTTAATGTCTTACCTACACTAAAATTCTCTTCGTATTGAATCTCTACCCCTTCTTTCCTATCACTATGATAATTTTGTGCTTTACACATGGGCAATATTGGAAATATCAAACGTTATCTGCAGAGGACCTTCCAGAAGCTGTTAAGAAATATGTCAAAAGACACAGAGGTCCTTTACCTCTGGATGTTTGGTTCTGACAACTACTTCTGCATGCATCTGTGACTCGGCAGCAAGTGCTGCAAAAATTTGCCTGGAAGATGGGCCACACAGTAAAACAGGGGATTAAGAAAGCTTGCTAAAAGCTCCAAGAACGTGAGGCATTGCCAAAAACATTCAGTGGAATGGGAATTCAGGGGAAAAAATGAATCTTTTCCTGATCTCTGTGAAGTAGCAGTAGAGTATGCGTTCTCATCTATTCATGTTTCCCTGAATTATCAACAAACTAGAAGAATTTTGCAATGTTTTAATGGGGAAATCCTCAGGTTTGTCTTACTTACAGATGGTTTTTTGACCAGGTTTTCACAGTTGGTCTATCTCTGATAATAAATGCAATTATCTACGCTGTGACAATACAAATTGCTTTCATTCTGAAATTTGCTTTGCACATTTCTAAACTTTACTAAAAATATTTATTTACAATACTAAGATCGGCCATTCACATTTTCTTCTACAGGCTAATATAAAATACTAGAATAGCTAGTTCAAGCCAGTAACTCATCAAGAGAATTATGGAGTTAAAGCAAAGCAAACTCCTTCAGAAGAGTAAAGAGAAATAGAGGGTGCACAGGAATTGCACAGCTCATCTCATAGAAGGTCACGGTTGAACACCTTGTAGACTGCACTGTTCTTTAGAAAGAGTCTGTTAAAGTATCGCCAGCATGGCTAGCCTGCTGGTCCTGGTATCTGGAAAGTGAAAAAATTTCCTATTGTTCATCCAAACACTAAGAAATAGTTGCTATAATGCATAATTTAAAAAGGGGAATAATGGTGGAAGACTGTGCACCATATTTTAATAAGTTAACAGACAATATCGCTAAACCAACATTTGCTAAACCAACAGTTGCTGTATCTTGTTATTACTATTGCATTTCCAAGAAATCATTAATCTAATTACTTCTTGATTCTCAAACATCATTTTTAGGCTGATTCCACACACTAGCAAGACAAATATGATCACACTGGAAAAGGTGTGTAACGGTTTGTCCCTGTTTTCCCAACCCACAGTAAGTTTTCGGACCTACTGGCTGCTTCCAGACAGCGTAGCAGGGACAAGAAACTTGGTAAAGTCCCACAAGTGCCATGAAATAACATCCTGGTAGAGAAGAGATACCTTATCACTGTCCCTTCTGACTACAACATGAGGATATTTCTTTAATTAGACACTAGAGAGTACTCTTTGAAACACCACAGTCAGAAGAAAAGCTTTAGCTGATATCTAAGAAGGCACCAGTGCCAGCTAACAGCATAAGAAAACGGATTGCGAAACCAGGCTACAAGAATCAGATGTTCCTGTTCCTTGGCATTCAGTCCATCTTCAGGACAACTTGGTCCATTTTTCCAGAGATTTTTACTACTCAAGACTGTCAGGAGTCTTCAGTTGAGATCAGTTCTGTAACATTGGATAAAATGATGCTCCTAGTCACAACGTAATTTCTTACTGAAATTTTACTTGAGTATTTTGCGTAAAACACGGTCAAGCAGACAGCTGAATAAAGGATCTGAATTTTTGTATCTCTGCTCAATTTTGCAATTCTTTCCTTTTATATTAGTGCAACATTAGACAGCAATTGAAGGAAAACATCCTCCTCACTGGTGCTTGAATGAAGACATAACATCTTTTATCACAAAACAGAATCTGACATGGTCAATTAAATGAATCCTTCTGTTGACTTGATGGTCATTAGTAAAATTAAACTCCCAGCTAGGTTCTGCCCATCCACAGCATGCATTTTAAAACCGTATTTCTTTCATCCAAGAAGACAGTCAAGTCCTGCAGCAGAGTGACTGCTCTGTGCACAACTTGATCAATATGCTTTTAATAATTTTGCTTATTCTGGATTGTAGCCTCTACAGTTTGACAATGTGTCAACTCATCAAAAAAGTTAATCTTGCTTACAAGATAGGATCAGAATTTTAGTTTTTTCTACTTGTCAAACATATCTCCATGTTTGAACCACATCTCATATTCTCAAGGTTGGGATGTCCCTCAGAACTGAAGTTCGGAGCACAGCTTCTAAGTTTAACCTGTGATCTGAGCTCTGTTAAACTACAAATCTTCTTGATTGCTTTCAATTTCATGACCCAGCTTCCTTCGCTATTTCATCTACCAAAGCAAACAATGATTTTG
>WEIS01070479.1:0-14902 GCA_013389965.1 Todus mexicanus
TGCTCTTCCTTCCTTCCTTCCCCCTCTGCTGCTTTGCCCCCAGGTGTCCATCGGCAGGCACAAAAAGGGCAGGTAGCCCCAAGCGGCGTTACCTGAACGTTCGGGTTGATTGTAAGAAAGCTGCTGTTTGTGCAGAGTAAGGGAAGTGAGTAAAATTCACCGTGTGTGTCCAGTGAGCTTCTATCAGTCTCTTACACTGGGCAAACTGGTGAGACCTGTGGCTGGTGGGGAGCAGAGGGAGGGAAGCCGAGCAGGCGATCGGAGCGTTGGCCGTAAACTCAAGAGGTGTGCCCGTTGCCTCCTTGCTAAAAGAGGGCTACGATGTGCTGGCTCCTGTCACCTGCTGCTGCTTCCGCTTGGTCTTGAGGTGGATTTTATGACCTCTCCCAAGAGAGACTGGCTTTCTCTTATCAAGCTGCTTCAGAGAACGTAATTAAATGAACTGTTGAGGAGAATGAGCAATGAACCAATCAATCCAGATCAGTGAATAGCTGCAGGGTGAATTACAGGTAGTTATCCAGAAGCCTTAATTCTCCCCCTTGCCCCCCAATATCTTTTCTTTGGCTTGTGGTGATTCCAAAGGGCCCTCTCTTTGAGGAGACGGGGTGTGATTGCATGAGATTCGATAACTGCCTGATCCACATTTCTTTCTTTCTCTCTTTTTTCTTTTTTTTTTTTTGTCTCCCTCCCCACTTAGGTCAGTAAAATTGTGTCCAACGTTCCCCACTTGGAGTTTCTAAACTTGAGTTCCAACCCTCTCAGTTTATCCGTTTTAGAGAGAAGGTGTGCTGGCTCTTTCGCCGGTGTCCGCAAGCTTGTGCTCAACAACAGCAAAGCTTCCTGGGAAACAGTCCACACAATCCTGCAGGAATTACCAGAGTAAGCAACGGGGAGCCGGGCGGAGCAAGGGGTGCTCGCAGGGCAGGGCTGGCTCATCGCATCCCACGCTGAGGGTTGAGAGGGGGTGCGAGGATGCAAACGTGATGCTGATCGGTGGAGAAAGAGGGAATGATTTTTCTTTTGGTAGCCAAGCGAATGCTTTGCATTGTCTTGAAAGCTGAACTGGTGTGGCTCGTGCACATCTAAATACCAGGCGATGGATAATCACCCCAACAATGCAGGTGGTGACAGCCTTTGCTCTGAGTCACTGCAGAATGAATGGTGCGGTGCGTACCTGTGCTACCAGCTTTTGAATGAGCCTGAGCTCCTGGCCGCTGGTCAAGTAATATTTCATCGTGCTTTTCAGGGCAAAAAGTGTTGATTTCTGTGGCTTGGCCACCGGCCACCTTGGCAGTGGCGTTCTGCTTTCACAAACGTCCTCGGCGGCTTCATTTTGATAGCAGACTGCTCCTCGTGTGGCTTTGTAAGCAGAGATGAGGGCAGCAGCACGTCCTGTGTGGCCGATGTTTGCTTCCCTGGGATTAGGAGCCCTAGTTTAGCTGCGTGAAAGCTTAGTGAGACCTGTGCTTTCTTTAATGGGGAGCTTTGGCGGAACCAATGATGTGGGACAAGAAGCGTGATCTGTGTTGTATAAAAATCACCCTTTTAAATTAAGTGGTGAGCATTGAGGGTGGGTACCCATCACCTCTGGAGCTGGGCTGGTGGCATGTCGGGCACAAATGTGGAACACCCCCTCGAGCAATCTGTTACACACTTAATATCGGGAGGCTGGGGGAACACTTAGAGGGTTGGGGGGGGTTTTTTGCATCTCTGGGGGGAGTTTACAGATGGGAGCAGAGCTTTAGTTGAAACACTCCCATTTGGAGAGCTCAAAGGTCTTGTCTACATCAGTTTCAGATCACATAAGAGCTGTAACAGAAAGTCGTGTTAAAATCGCATATGCGTGTCCCTGTAGCTGTCTCCAGCTGTGCTGAGATGATGACGTGATCTCTCTTCCCCCGTCCAGCTTGGAAGAGCTCTTCCTGTGCCTTAACGACTACGAAACAGTGTCTTGTTCTCCGGTCTGCTGTCAGTCCCTCAAATTACTCCACATCACTGACAATAACCTTCAAGACTGGACTGAAATCCGGAAATTGGGAATTATGTTTCCATCACTGGACACGCTTATCCTGGCTAACAACAACCTCACGACCATCGAAGAGTCGGAAGATTCCCTGGCGAGGCTGTTCCCCAATCTGCGGTCCATCAATTTGCACAAGTCAGGTGAGCGCCTGGAAGCAGCAGCGTGTTTTGGGGAGGCTTCTTGTCCTCAGCCGAAGTGACGGTGGTTGAGCCAAGTCTCTCCTCCTGAGTGGGCAGAGAACACACTTGCTTTGTGCTCTTGGAAACTTCGTCCTCAGGGTGGTTGCTCCTTAGTCCTGCGTGAGCAGTAAGTTGCCTGCGCTCAGCGTTGCTTCCCATAAAGGGTGAGTGGGGACAAGTGGAGGCAGAAGAGCTGAGCAAGAGCCTCAGTCTCTGGGATAGTTGCTGGAGCAGAGATGCAAATGCTCGGTGACTTTTGTCCCAATCTCCCCTGGCTTCTCGGCAGCATCAAAAAGCTGTTGATAAATCTATTCCGGACAGACCTATCATGTCAAAGGGCAGTTTCCTAATGGTGCTACCGCAGGGCCAGGCGAGCAGATGTACTGAAGTGCGCTGACCTGAAGAACATCGCGTTAGAAGAGATAAACAAGCAAGAAATCAGCTTGCCCGCCTCTGTGGGCTGTACCTGCTGCTTTTGCTCATTAGTCGTTATCTAAAAGATGAGTTAGAGTTGCATGGACTGGCAGTTATTCAAAATGAGCTGGCAAAGGGTTTTTTACATTAGTAGTTTCCCTCTGTTTCCCGTCCCTGCCTCGGGTGCTCCTGGCTGGAGAAGGATAAATAGATGTCTGGCAGTGGAGGGGGATAAAAGAATCCCATTTGCCTTTTATTCCCTGTTTTATCCTGGGTAAAACGAGTGTCCGTGTAGGTATGTGGCGTGTGAGGGCTGAACACTCCCTGGCAAAAGCAGTCTGTCGTCCACGCTGTTATTAGAAGCTCGCCACAAGTTCTGCTCGAGGCTGCTTTGACACTTCATCCCCAGAGAATTCTCAGCCAACGCTCCAGAAAGAGAATAAAGGGTTTGGTGTGTCAGGAAGGGCACCCGGAGCAAAGAGAGAGAGGGAGTTGCAAGGACAGCTCGTGAGGGCTGCGAGGTGTTGGTGAGATGACGAGTATACCACAAGTTCTTCTGCAGGAGTATTTAATTCCTCATCAGCTTTTGTTCTTCAGCGCTTTATATGCTGCGCCAAGTGGTAGTTAAGTGTTAGCCGAGGTAGAAGGCACTTTAAGAACGTGCTCTGCAGTGTAAGCATCCAGGAATCCCTATAATAAAAGCTTCAAGCTAACGAGAGGAAGAAAAGCCTGTTAAGCTGGATTTGAAAGCGCGTCTCGCTGAGGAGCAAGGGCTCCTTTGGTAAGTAGTTTTGTGATTTTGATGCCAGGTATTTAAGAACTGTGGATTCTGCGCGTTGCATTTTGATAGTTTGGAAGCCGAAAGTCAAACAGAAATCCCAAGGAGCGAGTTACATTCATTTATTTATTTATTTTTAGGGAAAGCTGCTGCTCTCCGGAATCGTCACGTGGAGATTTTAAACGGGCGCCTCTTTTTGCAGGCTCTTGTAGCTTAGTGGAGGTCGTTGATGAGCTGAAGGTTGTGGCTTTTAGTGAAGTTTCAGCACAACAGGGTCATGGGTGGCTTGAGGCTTAGGCGGCCTTGGCAGAGGAAAAGAAACTCTGCCTGCCTTGCCCATGGGAGTTTTGTTTCTGCTCTGAAAAGAGCCCCTTCTGCCTCGTGGATGGCTTCTGGGACTGTTTTACCATTGGGTTGTGAGCAGAAACGGACCCAAGGTGGTGATGCGTGCGAGGTGGAGCCGTTCCGTGGCTTTTTAGTGACTCCTAGAATGACAGAAGTCCTGAAGGCTTCAATACTACGGAAGGCAGCATCCCTTTGTATCTCCAGCCAGTGTAACTGGTGCTGGTCAGTCCTTGGCAGTGAGGCCAAAGACTGAACAGTCAAAAAAACCCCCGAAGCTCCTTAGTCAGCCACGGGCATCATCCTTCTAGACTTACAAAACGACACGAGAGAATTGAAGCTGTGCTGTCTTGTAGGCAAGTTTTTTGCAATACACGATGAGCAAAATGCCAGCGTCTCGAAGGAACGGCAGCTGACGCTCGCCTGTCGCGTCTGTTCTTTGCTGTGTCTGATTATCTCGGATACGCGATGTCTTATCTGTGTTTGTTTAAGCAAGTCTTTCCTTCCGAGCAGGTCTGCATTGCTGGGAAGACATTGACAAGTTAAATTCTTTCCCCAAGCTCGAGGAAGTGAAGTTGCTGGGAATCCCCTTGCTGCAGTCCTACACCACCGAGGAGCGCAGGAAGCTGCTAATAGCCAGGTCTGGGGCTCGTTTGTGCTGCTAAGCAGATGACAACGAGCAGCTGGGAGTGGGGAAACTGGAGAGAGGAAGAGGTTGTTGGGAGATGGGGGTTGGATGAATTTACCACTCCGAAAGATTTGAGCTGGTTTTTGTTGCGTGGGAAAGTGGGAGTAGTGGAAATGTGACGTGGAACGTCTCTGCTTCTCAGAGGAGCCTTTGAGTCTGGGATGCCTGCGCACACGATGCGCGTATGCGCGAAATGAAAATGTTTGGGGTTTGAGTGTGCTTGGAGAAACCGCCCGGAACTTTCCCTCTCTGCAAGGGACCTCAGCATCAGCCACCTGGCAGGATTCTCCCGCCGCTAAAGCTGTGGCACGTAGCTTCTGATGGTTGCTGCCTTGTTGGTCACCCTGTCTGGTTTCCTCTTCTTGCTGACTGCGTTTCTCGGTGTCCGCGTGCAGGTTGCCGTCGATCGTCAAGCTCAACGGAAGCATCGTTGCCGATGGGGAGCGAGAGGACTCGGAGCGATTCTTCATCCGATACTACATGGAGTTCCCGGAGGAGGAGGTCCCGTTCAGGTAGGAATTGTGTGCCGTGGAATGGAGAGCGGGGCAGGAGGGCGGCGAGGCAGAAGGAAAGGGGGCTGAGCAGGTGATGTTACGTGGGAAACCCGGGCTAGCTGCTCCGTGCGAAAAATCCCTCCCCTCCCTCCTGTCTTGCCTTCCTCAATCTGCTCCGGTTATTGTCGCTGTATTCGAGTGTTGCCTGATGACTTGTAGAATCACTCCTGTGTCAAATTTGGTCTTCAAGTGTCCGCGTCAAGTGCCATTAAACAACATGACTGTTCAGTTCATGATCTTCCCTGCTTCCCGGCTTCCTCGATGGCCGGCTTCATAACCCACCTGTGTTGGGGCGTCCCCAAAAGCCAGTTCGGATCGTGCTCTCTGGTGCCAGGCCGGGGTGTCTAAAATTCTCTTGACCATCTGGTGTGTGGGATGGGGCTGGCGATGGGAAGCTGTCCCCTCCCTTGCAGGCCTGCAAATCACAAATCTGATGGCTTTTCCTTGCCAAAAAAGTATGCCCAATGATCTGTTCATCTTGGTAAACTAATGAACTTTGACAGATGCTGTTCAGTTGGTATCTTTTCTGTGCCAGCGTCTACTTACTGGTTCTTAATGGGCTGAGGAAGGATCGTGGAGCATCGAGCTGCTGCTTTTATGTGCCTTTTGCGCTAGAACCCGCACGTGCTTTTCAGACAACAAAAGCTTTAGAGCTCTTTCTTTACAGAGAAAGGGTAGGACAGGAGTGTGTTTGCGTGTCCAGGGGCACAGACAGAGGTAGGGACAAACAAAACAAAAGGGTAGAGAAGGTCAAAGGTGTGGCCCAGTACAGATGACAAAGGTGTGAATGGAATCTGGTTGGTATTTCCTCCAACTTAAGTGTTAGGTAGAAGGTCTCTTGCTTTTTGAAGGCACTGTGTATGTGGCCGGCCGGTGCAGTAAGGGCATGGGGAGGCTGGAATGGGGACTGGGGGCTGGATGTTTTGTATGGATAGTAACAGGTCCAGGTTATTATAGTATTTGTTAAGGGTGTCCTGAGGTCAGCTCAGAGGCAAAGGGTACTAATGCAGTCGGGGAGACAAGCCAGCTGGTGATCTCTCTTGCGCCTTTTTCTGGGGACGAGTCCTGGCTTGTAATTTTAGAAGCCCTTGAAGCGGAAAAATTGGAAGAAACATTGGAAGGGATAGCAGCAGAGACAGAGAATGCCGGGGAGGGGAAGGGGAAGGGGAGGTGGGGACTGCGAGCTCATGGTGCTGCTCCCAAAATGGATTATTTTCCATAACAGTTGATTTCTACAAAAGCTGTTTCATATCTCTGGAAGGGGAGAGTAGCAGCGCAGCTGAGCCCAGCAGCTGCAGCAGAGTCCTGCCCTCAGGCAAGCAGGGCTTGGGCTGCCCTGGAAAACCAGGCAGGAGAAAGCAAGGCAGGACCTTGCTCTGCAACTGATGTATTCGCTTGCAGGCTGCGAGCGGAGCTAAGGTGCAAGTATCTCCTTGATCCTGGAAGGAGCTGGCTGCCCTGAGCTCCGGAGGGAGGGTTTGTGCACGAGAAGGAAGGTAAATAAATAGCTGGCAGGCGTTGAAACTTTTCCTGCTTGTCCTGCATCTCGGTGTTGTTGTGACAGGTCCTTGCACCTCCAGGACACAGGTACTGTTGAGAAGGACACAGTGGGGTATCGCTTTAGACACGGTACTGTTAGGACGTGGACTTTGGGAACATGCCACGTGCACCTGTGTAGTTACAGGGTTGGTTTCCAGGTGGGAGCTCTTGGAAGAAATTCCTTCTGTCTCTCCCATCCCAAAATCTGGGCTGATCTTGAGCAGCATGCCAGCTTTATGCCGGATTGGTGAGATGCAGGAGAATCGCCTCCCCCGCTGGTTTCTTAACCTTTGAACACTGTTACTGCCCTTGCCGTGGTCAATGGGCTCTTTGTCTGAATCCCTTCATCTGTGCAGCATTTCCAGGAGACTCGTTGTGCCGCTGCTGGAGAGGGTTGGTCCGTTCTGGAGGAGCTGTGAGCTGCTATGGATCATTTTCTAACGATGGCTGAGGGTGTCCTTAGTGTCATTTCAGTTCCTGGCCTCACACACAGAGCAGCCCTGCTAGGAGGGGGAACCTGCTGTTCTCTGCAGACGGGTTTGCGCGTGTTTGTCGCTAAAGCTTCCTCCTCTTCGCTCCCAGATCTGATGTGATCTCTCCAAAGGTGGTTTGTAATTAGAGTCTAATCAGGACGCACGCACGCTGTCGCTGGGGGTACAGCATCTGCATTGCAGTGCTGCCTCAAGCCGGGGAAGAGGAGACACTTGGGCACGGAGCACTGGGGAGCATAAGCAGCCCCCCTCCAGCCTGTCGAGGTGTAGCGTGCGACGAGCGAGTGAGCGGCACGCTCTGTCCTGGCAGAGCCTCCCGCTCGCACGGTGTGTCTGCGCGGGCTGGGCTGCAGCTCGAAGGGATCGGAAAAGACGGGGAAACAGACAGAATCGTTTCTCTCTCTGGATGTCGTGGGTTAGAGAGGAGCGCCGAGCGTACAATCCAATATTGGCGATCTTCTGGAGTGACGTCTTTGTGTCTGGGGGGTTTTAATGAGTCCTCGGCTTGTCTGCTCTGCTGTTTATCTGCAGAGTATCAGAGACGCTTGTAGCCAGGCTCAGCTCTTCAGCATCCTCTGCTCTGGCAGCCAGCGTCTGCCAGGCTGCACGGGGTGATTGCAGACGTCTCCAGGGTGCCTATAATCAGGGTACAAAAGAACCATATGAGCAGCGTGCCTTCGTCCTTCTAGATTTGAGGGAAACCAGTCATTCAGACTCATCATATTCTTTACAGGCTACAGCTGGCATGCAAGGAGCAGGCTGCAGAGCTTGTTCTGCCTTTCCTCAACACCAGAGCACTTAAGACAACGTTGCCTGACCCTCCGCACATTTAGCATCTTAGTGCACTCACGGTACTTCTCTCTCTCCCAGCTTGCTTGAAATGTGCCTCTCTCTTTATCCTCTTCCCAGCACCAGCCCTGGTCCCTGCGCTTTCCCCGTGTGCGTGAATTGTGGCAGTGCTTCTGGTCAGCGTGCAGGGACTGGTTGCTGGACTGCAGTGGAAACTGCCGCAAAGAAATCCTCCTCGTCGGCCGCGTGTTAGCCAGCGCTTGCTCTTACTGCAGGCGGTACCCAGTGGGAGAAATACGGGGAGTGAGTTGCCTCCTCTCAGCTCTAGTGGCTTCTCCAGATAAATAGGCCTGATCCTGTCCCACAGGTGACTGGGAGAGCTGGGCACTGACCTGCCTGTGCAGGCTCTGCAGTGCCGAAGGCTCCTTTTGTCCGTGAGACTGGGGAAATCCTAGTGCGTTGCGGCCCTTACCTCATTTCCCGGCAGACAGAGGATCTGCTGTTCTCCAGGAACGTTCCTGCCTCCAGCAGGACTCCCTGGGGTCACCCGGCCTGCCAGGTCCCATCATCTCTCGACAGGGGCTGTGCCACAGCACCGATCGCATTCAGCTCCGGCTCGACTCGGGAACAAAAAGACCTTTCTGTACGGCGCAGAGCGAAGGGCCTCTGAAACGTTACCTCTTCTGGGCAGCTCTTGGTCTTTGTCGTTTCAGTCCCATTGTGTTTTGTGCCGCCGTTTCGCCTCTTTCCCAGCCAGGCGGGGCCGATGCAGCCTTGGCCAAGGCGAGAAGGGCTTTCTAGTGCAGGGCATGGCTGCCTGGGACAGACCTTGTGAAGGACAGTCGGAGAACTCGGGTCAAAGGAGAACATTCTGATGGAGTGTGTGGCTCTGCTAGTGAAATCCCCATGTTGTTTTAGAGTCAGTGTGAAGGACCCATTGACAAGAAGTCGCCTCGGTGGCAGCTCACCTTGGTTTGGTGGTCGTGGTGATCCCATGCTCAGTGGAGTGTAGCGCTTGGGACCTCGATGTCCTCTTGGAAAACAGCAGGAATGTGTGAAAATCAGTCAGGCTGGGAAGCGGCAGATGCTGGCAGTCTGTACTGAGGGCCGTGTCCTTCGTGTGAGCACTAGCTCAGTTCTGGCACTCTTCAGCCAAGTGTTTTCACCAGAGCAAGAGGTGTAGAGTCTTGAGCGTAGCGTCTTCTCTTTCCTCCAACTTCCCCTGCAACCACGGCTGAGGTTTCTGAAGTTTCAGGAGCCCAGCAGAGAGCTGCACTGCTCCGCTGTGTGCTCTGCAAAGTGTCGTGCTGGCAGGGGAGCAAAGAGCACTCACCATCCGGATTTATTCCTGATGGGTATCTTTTGGGATCATCAGGCTTGGATCGGGGAGAACGTTGTCTCACGTGCAGAGTGTTCAGCTCCCCAAAGTGTAAGGGATTTGGTGGCAAATGGAGAAGAACGCCAAGGTTTTCCTTTAGGCGCTGCTGGACGGGAGAGAGGTGTGCGCTTAGGGGCTGGGAATGCTCGCTCAGCAATGTTCTTTACTCATCAGAGTCTCATCCGTCCTTCCCACCTTGCGCAAAGTGCTGGTTAAACTGCGAGATGTTTCAGAGGAGCCATATGCCAACCAGTCACCGGCATGGAGGAGGAGGAGGAGGAGGACAGCTCAGCGCTGGCTGGGGTTTGGTTTGAGCTCTGGGCTGTAGATAAATCACACTTTGGAATCTAACACTCATCCTCTTCTTACCCCCATCACTGTCCTCTCCGTGCAGATGTTTGTTGGTACTTGGCGACCTCGTGTTGCCCTTGGATAAGGTGGCAGCTAAAGCGGGGTGGTAGCAGAAAGCAAACCAGAAAAACGGAGTTGTGAAACCTGCATCGGCCGTACGAGCAGCTCTGCCCTAACTCTGGACTTGTTTGGTTTTCCAGGTATCACGAGCTGGTCACTAAGTACGGGAAGCTGGAGCCCTTGGCAGTCGTGGACCTTCGGCCGCAGAGCAGCGTGAAGGTGGAGGTTCACTTCCAGGACAAGGTGGAAGAGATGTCGATCCGCCTCGATCAGACTGTGGCAGAACTGAAGAAGCACTTAAAAACTGTAGTGCAGCTGTCGACGAGCAACATGCTGCTCTTCTACTTGGACCAGGAAGCTCCTTTTGGCCCCGAGGAGATGAAATACAGCTCGCGAGCGCTGCACTCTTACGGCATTCGGGATGGAGATAAAATTTACGTGGAGCCCAGGATGAAATAGCCTCTTTTGACCTTGTGAGTGCACAGCCCGTGCACCCCCGTGCCCCCACACACCCACACACATGCATTCAGGACTTTCGCGAGGTTTTTGTTTCGGTCGGTTGGTTGAGGTTTGGTTGCGTTTCTGTAGCAGGTGATTTCTTAGCCCGGAGGAAGTGCCCTGGTCTGAGAACCACGCCCCACCACCCACTGCAGGTGACCTTGAGCTGACGATTGACTTCAGCGCGCGTGTGTTTCCGTGTGTGCAATACCTTGATGTTTTCTTCGACGCTCCGGTATACTCGTGATTCGGCGTGAGTGGTCGGTGGTTCAAGCTGGAGAACGCTCGGGTCCGTAAGGGAGAAAACAGCTCGGTGCGGAAATTGGCGGCTTGTTTTTTTTCTTCATTTTTCTCAATTTCCTGGGTTTTGCCTCCACCAGAGCTCCCTTGGGCCTAACGATCCGACCGTGGCTTGATCTTCCTGAACTGTTGGGTTGTTGTTGTTTGGTTGGGGTTTTTTTTGCAGCTGGATGCTGTTTCAACCTTTTGTTGCACTCGAGTTCACTGAAAAGATCTCAAACAGTGTTCCGCTTGATTCAGAGCTCAGGTACTTAGCGCATCCACTCGACTCCGCTGGTTTGGTTTGTAGGAGTGCACGAAATGGGGAGGGGAAGAAAAGAGACCTTAGTAGAAAGAAGCAGCTTCTTTTCAAAACGCGCGCTCTGTATCCCCGCTGTCTTCCTCTGCTTTTTGGAGTTGAAATTTCTGCACCCATCTCAGCCAGCCCGGAGGAGAAGGGACCCTTGCCGTGCGCGTTGCAGAGCGAGGTTTGGGTGGAAGGCGGTGGATGGGCGCTGCACGGAAGGGCTTGTAGAGAAACAGGTCGAAAAGAGGTTGAAGAGCAGCTTCCCCCGTTGGCCATGATTCCGAGGGGATCCTCCGGTGTGCACTTAACCTTGGACCAGTTTGTGCTGGAAGTGGAATGGCTAAAATCGCTCTCCTGGGAGAGAGCAGGAGTGAAGTTGGTGTTTGTCGCTGTGTTGCACCAGAAGTGAAACCTAGCACTTTCCCCCAGGGCCCCTGGCTGGGGGTGGGGGGGGGTCCCTGCTTAGGGTCCAAACGAGGAGAACGTGTTGGCTCGGATCAGTTTCTAGAAGACGAGTAACAGAGCAACTAGACTCGCGTGTATTGTAAAGCAGGTCTTCACTATCTATCTTGGTTCCCCCCCACACGCACCTTGTAGGCATTTTGTGCTGCTGCTTGAATTAGCCCCTGTTTTTTGCTGCGGAGCAGATTCCCTTTCTCGTGCAATGAAATCCTCTTTCCTTTATCTCTCGTTTCGCTCTCCCGTGTCCCTGCCTTGTTCCTTTTTTTCCCATTGACAAGTTGAAGACCTTTCAGATTATCTCGTTAGAAGCAGCTGCATCAAAGTTTCTGAAGCCGTGCGGTGAGGGCTGGAGTCACACACGAACTCCTGACCTTCATTTGGAAACGCTCCCTGATCCCCACGTGCACTTTCTTTCCACATCACCGAGCTCCTTTTTATATTCTTGGGAGTTGTGTATTTCTCTTCATATTTCACTTAGATCACAGGGGGTGGGGTAGGATGAGGAGGGGGATAAAGTATTCTAGTCTTCAGGTTCAGGATGCGGGGGCTGGTTGGAAGGGAGGAGGAACGCTTACAAATGGGTTTAAGACAAACGAACAATTTGTGCCTCGTCCTCCCCCCTGCCCCCGCTGCCAATAAGGTCGATCTCACGGCCACCGTTGGGATGGGCGATAGGGAACGGGGAGCGAGACTCGTAGGTAGCGTAGAGGCTGCGGTACCTGTAGCGTAGAGTAGCCGTGGCACCCATAAAACACAAGAGCAGGGAGATGGCAGCAGTGTAACATAAGATGACGCTTTTATAAGCTAGAGCTTTACCGAAGATGTATTTTCCCTTTGGGCAGAGAAAGGCGTTCGCCGCCTTCTAGCAGAACTCTTTAAGCCAACACTTCTGTATGATATATTATACATAGGTACGCATAGCAAAAGGTGTGTTTAATAAGATATTTTGTTATAAAGCAAAGTTTTATGAAGATATGGTTGTTTAATATTAGAAGCCTATTTCTCCCCTCGGCGTCCAGTTGAAGTAGGTTGTCCACCCCAGTTCTCTCCGGTGTCAGAGGGAAGCGACCGACGGGGATGTGAAAGTATCTCTGACCCTGATTCCGTAGAGCGGCGATGGCCGATGTGGGAATATTTATAGCGTTGTAACTGGTACCAATGAGATGCTGTAACTATTGACCAGCTTCCTCGGCACGATTCACTGTCTCGGTTTCGGAGAAGGAAATAAACAAAGACCATTAAAGAATTGGATGGGATGTAAAGAAGCCCCAAGAACTTGCTTTTAATGTTCGCCCACCAAAGGTTCCCCTGTCTGCGAAGGGAACGGTGCTGCCCCCGTCTCAGCACTGGCAGTAAATGGTGCTTTTATTTACGGTGGACACGATGGGAAGTGGTGGAAGGTGGAAAAAGAGCACACCTACTGGCATACGCCTACAGCATCCCATGCAGCTCCCAGGGCTGTGGTGCCAACACCCAGCCCAGCTCCCCTGGTCCATTCCGGTCAGCAAATGTCACGATACGATCATCACCACCTTGCGACTTCATCGGGGAAGGTTGGTTGCTTGCGGATGACGTTCTCAAGCCATTCCCCTTCTGCGCCGCCGGCAGAGCGCGCGCGAGGCGCAAACCAAAGATCTCGGGTGGCTTCCCAAGGAGCGATTGTCCCGTCCAAAGCCTGGGGACAGTTTACGCGTCCAGATGATTGACTTGGAAAAGTTGGGCCAAATGGCGGCGTGCAACCCACGTGGTGGAATATCCAGCGCTGACTCGCTTCCCTTTTGTACGACCTGCTGGGAAAGGCTCTGGATGTTTGCCCAACAGGGGACCTTTTCTTGGGGAGAGAGGAGGGGGTTTGGGGCCAACGATGGGTGCCGAGAATCTGTGAGGGTCCTCACAGGGTGGGCAGTTTGATTTCAACCGATGCGACGTCATGAGGGGCTGCGTCCCGGCGTTGTCGGCATAACCCGCTTCAGCAGAAGGTTCTGGCGCGTTCCTTTGAGAGAACGAAGTAGAGTCGGGAGCTTCTCTAGCGTTTGTGTCCTTGTAGCCGAGGGCTGCTGTAGTCACGAGCTGTTGTGTTGTTCGTCCAGAACAGTCTGCGCAGCGGGCAGAGCGCCTGGCTCGGCGGGACTCAGGGGACAGCTACATACCAAAGCGTCGCACGGCTCCGCAGGTCGCGGTTAGACGCTGTGCCGTTGTGTTTTTGGGTACGTTCCTGTTGAATATCCGTGTTCGGAGCAGATGTTTCAGGCGAGGCGCTTACGGGGGATGTTTTTTTTATGAACACGCAGAGCGTGGTGACCGTCCTCGGCACCCTCGCTGGGATTGGGAACCCCTTTTACTGGGAGTCGCGTCCATCCCGGTGGCAAGCGATGGTGCGGTGGCTTGGAGCAGCTGGGAGGAACTGCGCTTGGTGGTGGTGGCAGCTTCTGGGAGGAGGCTCTGGCTTTGCTCTCGCGTCCTCGGGTCTCATCTGAAGGCGGCGACGTGGCGGCTCTGCCTCCGCCGCTTGCCGGTTTTGCTTGTAAATGAGCTGCTGTAGGTTCTGTTCGTGTGCGGGTTCGAAAAATGCAAAGGAGGTGCTGAGAGCGGCCCAGAGGCTGAGCTGATGTGCTCCTGGCAGCTGTGCCTCCCTCGGCGGAACGCGGCGCTTTGGTGGGCAGCGGAGAGACGCCTTCCCCAGAGCAACGTTCGAGGCGCTGGAGCCACCTCGGGCCTTTGCCTCTGTCATTGCTTTGCTGCAGTTCCTGGGAAACTTCAACTATAATTTAAACATGAAGGTCTATTCTCGCTCCCTTATTTGTCGTGCATCCGTATGTAATTGGAACGAAAAAGGAAGAGCTGTAAGTCCACCTCGTTTTTTATTCTGGTTTCTCTCCAGGGGAATGTCCTTTCCCGCTCCTAAAATTTTTGCCTTCGGTTCGCTCGCAGACTTTAGCGGTGGAATTCAGGCCAAATAGGGAATTGGTTTGGATCAGTTCAATAAACTTATGTAAGTTTTTACACAAAAAAAAGNCACCCTCAAGGAAAAGCTCGTAGTTACTGCAGCGTGGTCCCCTAAAGCAGCACTTCTGGGCTTAGCTCGTGCTGGCCTGCACCGAACAACCCCAGGGAGAGGCAGGAGGAGGGAGATGCCCCCAAGACGGGCCGCAGCTCCTGGGCAAACCCTTTGCCAGGGCGTCGTCCTCAGGCTGGGATGGCCCCCTAGAAACGGGGTTGCGACTAGGTGCTCCTGGGGTTGCTTTTGCCAAGGTCAAGCAGATGGACACCCCCTTGTTTCATCTTCTGCTACTTGTTTTTTTTCCTTGAGGTCAGGCACGGGAAGGAAGTTTTGTGCTAAAAGAAAAGATAAAGAAGGAGAAGTGGGTGGTTGTTGAGCTCCGACGTGCTCAGCGCTGCGTGATGGGAGCAGCCTTGTCCAAAAGAAATAGCTGAGAAGACAAAAGTCTTCCCTAGAGAGACAGCGAAACCTAATCAAACTTCATCAGTGTAGGCTTGTCCGGGACGAACGGGACCGGAATATTAAACTGACAAAGCAGCAGAGGGAAACCTATTTCCACCAGTTTTCTCCGTCTTACAAAACAGGATGAGAAGAGTCAAATTGATTTTCCTGTGGCTGGTAACATCTAAAATTTGTATGGGGAGAGAAAAGAAGAGGCAGGGAGCCTGGAGTGGCAGACTGGGAGTCATCTGCCCGTGGAATATCAGTCAGTACTTTATAATCCTCCCTGAAGTAGTTAGTGGTTTAGAAAAGGGGGAGAAATATTTTT
>WEIS01070484.1:4308-15098 GCA_013389965.1 Todus mexicanus
CATGTGGTGCTGATGAAAATTATAGACCCTTGGAATCAGCATTAAATACAAATTCAGACAGTGTTACCATCCTATTACCATCAACCGCATCGACTTGGCTTCGGTAATTGCAGCTGGAGATGAAGTGCAGGGTTTTCTGCTCTATACTATCTCTGAAAACAAGCGCTCTGCCCATTAGTTTGCCGGAAACAATGTGACACCAAGCCACGGCTCGGCTAAGTGCGTCCCTGAGGAGATGGCAGCCACCAAGGAGAAAAGGGAAAGCAAAGTGGCTTTGCCAGGGGTGGAAGAATGAGGGTTGCTGAGGTTCAGTTCAGCTCCGGTTGGTGTGGGGCTGCTCCTGTACAGAGCAGGGGGCACAACACAGGTCTGGCGCTGGTCTAAATCAGGAAGGTGAACCAGCTAACGACGCAGCAAATTTGTAAAGCCACCTCTGCCCCCTGCAAAGCGTCCAGTCCAAGGGATGGAAAGAGCTGGGAAATGCAGAGGGAACAAGGAGCAACCTTCGAGCAGTGGGATTAGCCTCCTGGGACATGGGGAAAATCAGATACGGAGGGATGCTCTTGGTGGGGTTGTGGGAGCACCCCCAAGCATCTCCCTCTAGACCATCCTGGTCCAGGCACTGCGCTGGGCCAGCTCTATCGAACAGCACAGAGGCTTTGCTCAAAGCCTAATTGAAAGAAATCGCAGCACATTAAAGGGAGTTCCGGTCAGATCGATACCTATGCGGTGGGGAGGGGGAGCAGGGTGATGTCTGTGTCCCAGCGCCAGCTCTGCAGGATGTGGCCATGGGCTTCACTGCTTGCTTTGCCACCACAGAAAGGCAAGGTGAGACCTGCTGTCCTCTACCCCACTCAGGACAAACCCAGCGGCAGCGCAGGGCAAGGGTTGGCAGTGGCAGCCCACGGCAGGGAGGGGGCAGGGGAGCCACGGGTCCTCGGGATCCTGCTTTTCAGTTTCCATTAATCAAGGCTGAACGTGCCTTGGGTGGTGTTGGCAGCCCAGCAGAGCTGGCAGGCAGCTCTTTGGCCCACGAGCCTCCACCGCAAAATTAACCCAGCCATCCCCACGGAGGCAGCTCCCGTGCTGAGCACCTGCCCTTGAGCACCTGAAGCTGCTTGGNCCACGGAGGCAGCTCCCGTGCTGAGCACCTGCCCTTGAGCACCTGAAGCTGATTGGAAGGATGAGGAAATTGGGTCTGGGGGTGAAAAAAAACACTTCTGGGGAAGCCCCTGAGGGCAATGGAGTAGTAACTTCTGCCATGGGGTAGCAAATAGTGGGAGCCAAAGCTGCTGCTGGTGGTGTGCCTTTAGCTCTGTTCCTGCAGGTGCTGGGATGCCCCACGGGCATGGTGAGGGTGGGGATGGGGACACAGCCACACGGCCCCAGAACACCTGAGGACAGGGACGTGCGTGGAGCATGAAACGGCTGTGTCTGTCAGCCTGGACTCTCCTAAACATCAAAAAAACCCTCCAAAACATTTGAAGGACATTCATCACCTGCACTGATTCCTGAACCACACGTGGGGAAAGTTTGGGACAGCACAAAAACTGGTCCAAACCTGCGCCAATGACTTGTAGACCAAATGGACAGAACGTAACAGAGTCTCTGCATCCAGGAATGCCCCGGGATCCTGGGAGAGTTGCAGTCAACATGTCCCATGCCCTACAGAGCTCAGCCCTGCACTTGGACCCCCTGGGACAGCCAGGGCCTGCAGACACAGGGCGAGAGGAGGTCACCAGGAGACCTTTCCACCCTTGATTAGGAGGCACAGGGCAGAGCTCTTTGGCTCCACCACTAACTGGTAGGTCAGGCTGCAAAACGCCCCCGTCTCAGTGTTTAACCAGCAGCTCTCTTTGTT
Source organism: Todus mexicanus (assembly GCA_013389965.1). NCBI lineage: Eukaryota > Metazoa > Chordata > Aves > Coraciiformes > Todidae > Todus > Todus mexicanus. Next base: position 6,170 of record WEIS01070484.1, read on the forward strand.
CCTCCTCCACCGGCGGTGCCCACCCGGACCCCACCGCGCCTCCCTGTCCCCGGCACGCGTTGCTCGGCCTCCTCTCCGCGCCGCTGGCCCCGCGCCATTGTCCTTCGGTAACTCGGCCAACGCGTAGCTGATGGGCAGACAAAGGCAGGGTCGGGCGGCGGCGGCAGGCGGATAACCACGGAGCCCATTCCACACGGCGGGGAAGGGTATAGGAGGAACATGGGCACCAGCTGCTTTGTCGCTTTGGTGTTGGTTTTTTTCCCCTCTGTGTTCCTGATCTTGGAGTTTTTTGGTGAATAAAAACCCCATCCCTTGGAAGAAGCAGCGCTGGAGCCCCTTGGCTTGCTTTTCCCCATCATAACAAATCTGGCCGTGCTCTGATTGAAGCAGGGGGAGGGGTTGAAGAGGGCAGATGCTTCATAGACAAAAAGTTCTCAGAATTCAACCACCAGCCTCAGAGGGAAACCAACCCAAAGCCACGACTGCTCCCCTGGCCATGGCCACGCCTGCTCTGCCCAAGAGGGGCTGCTCTGCTGGCTGTGGGCGATGGAGCAATGGAGTTAGGATATACTTACATGGTATCATACTTTGGTGTTCTATAGGCACTGCTTCGACAGGCAGTTGGCTATACAGCAGCTCCAGCTGCCCCACAGATTAATTCAGCAGGTGGCCTTTAACTGCAAAATCTCCTTTAATGCAAAAGTACTTCTCTCGCTGGGCAAGAGCTAATTCTTCACCCTGGCTAAAATCACAGGCTCCTACCCAGCTCTCTCCCAGTCAGACCCCAACACACGCGCTCCCAAGCGCATGCAGGCACAGAGATAAATTCTATATAACCCATTGCCAAAGTGCCCTCGAATTTCCCTGGGACGATGTGCTGCTGCAATTTGGTGTTGCTGGCAGAGAAAACCCATTTCCTCATCCCTCCGAGCCCCTCATGCCCATGGGTGTTGGAGCATTTTCAGCCACCTGCGTGTGAGATGGGGCATCTGAGCCCAGGCCCAGGATCCGCCAGCACAAAGGTCTTTGCAGCCCATACCAGCGAGGAAGGACGGGAGGAGATAGCAGAGCAACCCCGCCAGCAGCAGGACCCTGCCCACGTTGTCCCAGACCCCTCGGCCCATCCAGGCACCCAGGAGATGCTTCCCCTGTGCCCCCAATCCCACCTCTGCCCCCTGCACAGCCTCGGCCAGGGCTGGGCAGCAGCAGCAGCTTGTCTCTTCTTTCATTAATGATGAGACATAAATTAAACATGAAGTGTTAAACGGGTCAGCAGTGAAGCCGTTAGCCCCAGCCTCGCTGCCTCCAGACTGAGCACCCGTTTCAGCCGGCCTGAAACACCAACAGAGTTTTTAATAGACATTTTTTTTTTTCCCCTCGTATTTTTTTTAAGCCCTTCCCGCAGTCCTTGCTGCGCTAGCAGGGAAAGCGCTCCTGCCGTGTGCGAAAAACCCTGCTATTTTTAAACCCCTAGTGTTTGTCAGCGCTCTCAGCTCGAGTGGCTGATGGAGAAGCCAGTTTTGCGGCACCAGGCGTCCCGCTGAAGGTTGCGTGGCCTTTGCCAGGAGACGGTGGCACCAAGAGGTGGGCGCTGCGCCCGGCTACTCTGCCGGAGGTGCTGGTCCAGCCCAGCGTGTGCCAAATCCTGCCCGCACCAAAGCCCTGTTACGGATGCTGTGCTGCCGGGATCCGCCGCTCCTGCCAGATTTCGAGCATCGCGACCTCTGCGCCTTTGCACGCACTGATAAAATCAGCAAGCGGGGCTGCGACAACAAACTGACTCCTGGGCTTTGGCATTTCTCCCCTGCCCTTTGCCGGGAATGCCAAAGGGCTCCGATCTGGGCACCAACCCCAGCCCCGTTTTCCAGCTGGTGGCACCACCAAGGATCGGGGCCAGAGGAGGACTGCGGGGCTGGGAGCTGAGGTGGGTCTCCCCTGGGGCAGGGCAGGACTGTGGGTCCCAGCAGACCCACAGTCTCCTAACAGCAAAGAGCCCCAGGGGGCTTAAGCCAGACCAGGGGCTGTGGGCAAAGCCCCAGCACCACCAGCAGCTGAAACACGGGTGGGGTTTGCTGGCCTGGGTCAGGCTTTGCAACGCTGAAGAGGTTTCAGTGGCCGCGGGGAGAAAAGGAGACCAAAAAAAAAAAGATAGAGGAAAGAAAAGGGTGGTCATGCATGAAATGATTTCATTTCAGTGACATGGGGTTTGCATTTGATAAGTTCATGTGATAGAAAAATAATATTTATAGAAAGGTCCAGCCGCGGAGATGTGGGAAGGGGTATGATTGGGGCTGAGCAGAGAAGGGCTCAGCTCCAGGTATGGGCCCCTGGAAGGAGAAATCTCCCAAGCCCAAGGACCCCAGGGGAGAGAAGGGACCCCCACATGCAGCACGAGCAGAGCCCCTGTCTGGGGACAAGCCACAGCGGGACAGGTTGCCCCAGATAGTGGAGACAGGGTGGTGACAGCAAAGAAACAAGAGCCCAGGACCTGCTGCTGGGCAGGAGCTCCCTAGCAATCCCTGGCATCAGGGTCATCACTGCGATTTATTATTTAGGGCCTTACAGCCCTAAATATTTATTAGTTGGACATCAAGAGAGGGATGTGGACACGTGCATGCTCTCCTGTCTCTCCAGGAATGGGAGATGAACAGGGACTGGTTGGAGCTGGTGCTGCTATGGGGACGTCTGCCAGCACTCCCTGAGCTGGGCAGGACGAGCCCTCACCCTGCAAGACCCTAAACTGCCACATTTCACCCTGTCCTGTTGCTCCACGCTTTGGTGCTGAGGCCAGTGGGGAAGGGACCGCACTGCCAGCCAGACTGACCTCCCCAAGGTGACAGACCCTGATGCAGCCACGGCCACAAACCCCAGATCCACAGCAGAGCTCCTGAGGCACCTGCAGGCACAGAGGCTCCCGGCAGCTGGGGAGCGTCTGCAGGTGGCTCTGTTCAAGGGTGAAATCTAATACTTCTATAGAACGATCCTCATCCAGCCAGCAGATACTCCCTGCTTTTGCTTCCCTCCACCCCATTTCACCAGAGGAGGAGGATGAGGGCGAGGAGATTGGATATGGTACTTGCCCCCGCCCAGCACGGACACCGTGGGCTCCCTCCTGTCCAGAGATGGAGGCAGCAGGAAGCCCCAGATCTGGAGACAGCCGCACCCACAATTTCCCCACGAGTCGCTGTGGACCTTCACTCTGAACACGGGCTGTGTTCTTGCCAGCAAGTGTGGAAATTGCAGCTACGGGGCCAGATTTGAGCCCTGAGCAGAGCACTCAAACTTTTTACAGGTCTGAAACTGCCCATCCTACAAACCACAGTGTTTCCCACCACCCTCTGCTTTCCATTCCCTGCGGTGCTGCTCTGGACATAACCCTCAGCCCCACATCTGCCTTTAGGTGAAGGTGACAACCCCCCCGAGTGACCGCAGCAGGGGCACAGCAGGGAGAGGTGGTACTTTTGGGGGTACCCAGACTCTAAGACATCTCCATCCATGAGCTTGGGGTTCCTGGGGGGGCTTCCAAAGTCTGCTTTCCCTAAATGCTTGGGTGTTGGTACAGCGTACCGTACCGATGCGCAGGTCACAGGGCTGAGGCACCTGTGGGTGCTGAGCCCAGCTGTGCTGCCTGGCTCTCACTGCATCCCACCCAAGCCCAGCAGGAATCCCCGTCCCATCTCCCGGACACTCTGGCAGGGCCACCTCTCTGGGGACAGAGCTGCTCCCCCCCCCACCAGGAGGCCAGCAAGGACACAGTCCCCAGCACTGGCCCAGCAGAGACAGATGGATGGGGCCGGGGGAAGGAGGAGGAGGATGAAGGCTCTGCGAGCAGCAGGGAGGGGGTCTCGCAGGCATCCCTGGCTCTGCCCTTCGCTGGGCTCCCCCCAGCAGCTCCCAAGCAGCCTAATTAGCTCTCCCCGCTCCGCCATCCAGCTGGAGCCGGAGGGCAGGGGCAGACAAAAGCCTCCCTATTGACAGCCCCTCCGTGGAAGGGGCTTTTCTTCTCCCCCTCTGCTTTTCTTTTCAGGCCCCTCTCCCCCCAGCTTGGGCCCAGGCCATGGGCTCATTAGCGCTTGGGCTCCTTGGGAGCTGGAGGGAGCAGATGGCAGCCAGGCTGCTGGCGAGGCCTGCCCTGCCGCCTCTCCCCGCACAGCAGATGCCTGACCAACAAGGAGGAGGATTAAGGGGAGCGGGGGGCCGCGGGCACAGCGGGGCGGCAGCGGGGCTCCGTCCCCAGCAGCACAGCTCCATGCCCAGGGGCTGCCAGCCAGCTGGGGACCAACGAGGGTCAGGGCCACCAAAACGTGGCTGGGGAGCCAGAGGTCAGGATGGGACAGAGCTGGTCCCCAGCCCACTAAGGAGTCTCCGCTGGGCCGAAAGTCACTGCAAAGGCCAGCGGGGAACTGCAGCCGCTGTCTGCCCTCACTGCGGGTGCAGTGAGCCCCCAACACGGCAGTGCCACGGCTGCTCCTGCCCGGTCCCAGTGCAGCCACCCTTGTCCCAGCAGGTTTGCAGCAGCAGCGCCCTGATCCGTCCCCGAGATCACCCGCGACAGCAAACCAGACAGCGAAACTGCGCTTAATCCCACTTCAGCGACACCCTCCTCCCTCCCCCTCTGTGCACAGGGCGTCCCGGGGGATTAAGGGTTAAAGCACAAATCCCCTGCACTGCCCTGATGTGACCCACTTAGACCATCTGGCAGGGAGGGATGCAGGAGCCTCCTTTCTCCCAGCACTGCCGGTGCTCACCCGGCATCACCGGCTGCCCCAGGAGCTGACACCGGCATCCGCAGCCCCCGGCCTCAGCGGTGCCCTGGCTTTTCACGGTGCAGTGGATTTCGGCTGAGTTTGGGGGTGCTGGGACAGGGCAGCCTGTGCCACGCTGCCACGACTCGTGGTGTAGGAGCAGGAAACCCAAACACCCCCAAAACATCCCACAGGCCCCAGACTGTCGCCGGCTCCAGGTCCCAGGGCACCCTGGAGCATCTCCCGGCCTCACTGTCCCTGTCACCCCCAGGGTGCCCAGCAGACGGGTGCTGATGAGAGACGCAGCAGCGCTGGGACAAGTCCGGCCGCTGAGTGCGAAGGGGCTCCCAGCCATGACACGGCGGCTGAGGTCACGGCCAGGGAAGAGATGCAGGCAAAAGCCCAACCAAGAGGGAGGAAGGGCGATCCCAGTTGTGGGGCTGGGGCTGCAGCGCGGTGGTGGAGCCCGTCCCCAAAGGCTGACAGAGATCAGTAGGCACCTTATCACGGGAGGTTTAAGGAGCATTTGCAGTTCACTAGAGCTGAAGCCCCTTGCAGCAGCCGTGGGGTGGGGATCACAGCATCCTCATGGACCAGCGAGAGCGGGAGAGGGCACCTCAGCTCACCAGCAGGGCGGTGGGTCCCTGTCCCTGACCCCAGCCCTCCCCAGCCCACTGGGCACACAAACCCCTCAAAGCCGACCCTGGGATTTTGTATCCCCTGCCAAGGCAAGCGCGGGGGCAGCCCCAGCCCTGCCCAGCCTCCCCACACCTCCCAGTCCCTCAACCCCAGCTGCAAGAGCACAGCCCCAGCCTGTGTGGCGAAGCCTTGCATGGGGAAGGGTTAATTGGAAAAGCCCCTTTCCCCATCACCTCGTTTTTTCCTTTCACGCTGCAAACTGGTCAATAATCCATTTACTTTGGCAGAGCCCTGCACTGGGCACAAAGCTGTGTCAGGGCATGAGTACACACCCCCAGCCCCAGCCCCAGCAGGACCAGGAGGCAAAGGATTAATGTATTCTTTTGTTCTAGGATGAACCGTGGGTTTAGCAGAGCTTTAACCCTCCAAACCTCCCAGAGCACTTGATGGGAATTTACACGGAAGAGGGTTTATCTCTGGGACCAGCAACAAGGTGGTGTAGAGGGATAGAGCACAGGGCAGAGCTGGCTGGAAGCAGGGGGTGGGAAATCACATTCTGCCCCGCAAGGATGCAGGAATGAGCCTTTAGCCATGCCCAGGGCACCCTGCAGGGATGGGGTTAGGCTATAGCCACTGTGGGGGCTCCTGGCAGGACCCCCAGGCTGCAGCTGAGTCCCTTGGCACCCCAGGAGGACACAGGCTCAGCCAGCAGAGCTGATGGGGAGATGGGCAGCACTAGCCTAGAAATCACACCCTGGCCTTCATCAGAGCGGGCAGCACAGGGCAGGATCCACGGCAGAGATCTGCGGCTCTCGAGCGTGGGAGAAAACAGCAATCCAGAGAGTCATCTGAATTTTTCATTTGGCTAACTGGTCTCCCCGTGTCCTCTCCGGTGTGCTCAGCTCCCTGGCACCGCAGTCATTTGCTCTTAAATTAGCCGGGAGCATCGTCAGGGAAGCAAGGCCAATCCGAGCAGCGGCGCAGGGAAACCTTCAGGAAAAACAAACCCAGCGAGGAGCCGGGCATGGAGCCGGCGACCGTGAGAGGAGCTGCCGCAAGCCTTGGGGCTGTTCTGCCCATGGGTGGGGAGCAAGAGCCTGGCTCTGGCTGTTGCTGAGGTGCTGGGAACATCCCTGTGTACCCCAATGGGGACCCACTGCAAGGCTCCTGGGGACAACTAGCATCTCCTGGGTGCAATCCTGCCAAGGCAGCAGCCTCAGGCTGCCGGCAGAGCCCCGTGTGATGCCAGCCAAGCCGGCAGCCCTGAGGAGAGGAGCCTGGGCCACAATCTCTCTGCTGCCCCAGCCTTTGGCTTCACCCCCACCAGCCCCCTGAAGACCCTCTGTGGCACGGGAACAGGGTTGCCCCTGCTCAACACCTGGAGCCAGGGCGGTGGTGCAGGTGGCTGCACCGCAGGGAATATCCCCTGGCCCCGGCCAGCTGGATGCACTGCAAGGAGACAAAAGGAGCCAGGCTGCACCGACACCAGGACCCGGTGGCATCACGACTGGCTGAGCAGAGCAGAGCACATCCCGGCTCGGGGTCCCTGTCACACAAGATCTGCTGGTGCCAAGGCGCAAACCGTGGCAAAGCCGAGATGGCGGGTCCGTTCTACCGTGCGCCAAGAGCTCCTGACCCAGGCAGAGATGATTCCCCTCCTGTCAGGTGGGCATTGCCACCGAAACGGAGAGGCACGCGTCTTCATTAACTTTTTAACGGAGCTGAAGTGCCCCGAGCCGCAGTGCTCAGCCCGCCCGGGATATCCGCAGCAATCCAGATTGCTGTTTAGAGCCATTCATCATTCCTGCTACTCAGGCTTGCTGTATTTCCCAGCGCCCTGATTTGTTGCCATCTTATATCTGTGACTGTGAGATATTTAAGCAGCACGGCCTCGCTCAGGCACATTCAGGCAGGAAAGTGTGTGAGCCAGCACCCAGCCCGCTGACGGCCCCTTTGGGTGCTGGCCATAGCTCGACGCAGGGGAGGAGAAAGGCACCGCGATCCCTCTGCCCCACAAAGGCTGAAGTCCTGCAAATGCTGCCCACGAAACAAGATTTGGTCTTCTCCTTTGGAAGCCTAAGCCGTGCCTGTCCCCATCTCCTACCCTGATTAACGGCAACCAGAGAGATTGGAAAAATTCATGCTCGGGCAGCTGGGCCACGAGCGAACCCCACATTGAACAAGGGGCAGGACCCCCATCCCCATCACTGCTGTGGCTCACAGCCTCGGCTGGCACAGGAGGCACCCAAAGCAGCTCACTCCCTGCGAGCTCTCTGCTCTTTAGCACATGCTGAGCCCCCGACACCCAACCTGCTGCAGATCGAGCCCCTCTCCTCTACCCATCACCTCTGTGAAACTTTGCGTTGCTTCCCACACCAGGCGGGGAGCAGCCGGCAGTGGAAACAGAGCACAGAGAGAGGACAACCAGCAAAAAGCTCCTTTCCTTGCAAAACAGTGCAAAGAGGATCTTTTTAACCAGTACTGGGACAGTAAAATAAACCCAGTCTGAACTGGAGAGCGCATTGTTATGAGGATGCCACACAGATCCTTGCCCATGCGACAGCCCAGCCGAGCAGCTCAGTGCTCAGTGGGTACGAGCAGCCCCCTCACCTTGTTTCATGGGTTCTGGCCCCTGGCAAACGTGGGGGACACCGGCCTCGCTGGGAGCAAGAGGGACAGGGCAGGTGGGCACTGGACATGCAAGGCTGAGACTACTCGGCTTTGGAACCTGGGGATGCAAACCCAGAGCTGCCCTGGCTCACGGCTGCCCTGCTCCCTGGGTGGCTGTACCCTCCGGGCTGCACATCCCTGGGGGTGATGAGCCCCCCACCCTGCGCCAAGGCAGGGTCCAGCTGGACGGGGGGGCTCTAACCCTGCCCGGGCAGCACCTGCCCAAGGCTCCCTTGTGAAGGAGTGATGCAGAGACACGACAACCAGCAGGACACCCAGCGCAGCGCTCTGCATGGTGCCCTTGGAGGTGCCTGATGCCCCCCCACTACTCCCTCCCCTCCGTAGCCCAGCTAGAGCTTCCCAGGCGCCCACCCTGGCCCTCTCAGGAGGCAGCCAGCTCCTGGGGGGCTCCAAGCACCACTGAGCCAAAGTTTCCCGAGCCTGCTCCCCTCTGGAGCACAGCACCTACCCGGGCAGGCATCGCCCTGCCCCACGCGTGGCCCCCCAGCTCCTCCAGCCCCCAGCTGGGAGTGGGAGACGCTCCAGACCCTCTCGATGTTGGGATTCTGACTGGGTGATGGGAAGGAGGTACCCGGAGTGTTGGGGGTACCCGGGGGTGGGAATAGGGGTGTCCCTGAGCCCCCCGGGCCCTGGCAGCCCTTACCTGGGCAGCGGCTTGCGGGCCGTGATGCTGGCCACGATGATGCTCTCGGGGCGCGGCGTGGCCACGGCTTTGAAGGTGCCCCTCCAGAACTTCTCGAAGAGCTGCTTCTCGCCCTGCTGCAGCCCGGCCATGCTGCCCCGGCCGCCCTGGATCCCCCCTGGATCCCCCCAGGATCCCCCCGGCCCCGCCGCTCTCCCCGGTGCTGCCGCTC
>WEIS01070496.1:0-12840 GCA_013389965.1 Todus mexicanus
TCTTTTTAAAAATGTTCTCATTTCATAGTAATTAATAGTGTCAAGTTACTGGTGTGAAAAAAGCCTGACTTTACAATGACGGATTAATGAAATAACAGTCTTTGCTGGAGTACCAGCAATAAATTGTTAGAGAGGAGTGACACACCTGAAGTGACAGTTTCAAAGACCTTAAATTATTTAGGTTTCAATATTCCTCATAGATATTTGGCTTTTGTTAGCATTTGTTTCTCTTTTAAAAATGGAAGCAAGTAGCTTGGGCAAGAACAACTCTCTCGTTGATGAGTGTGTGGAAATGGGGCTCTCTCTCAGAGCTGACGTCCTAATTCAGCTGTCACCTGAAGGTCTCAGAGCTTCAGTATTTTGAGAAGTGAAATCCAAAACCCACAGGCTCAGAAAGGTCTAGAAATCAAACCATTGAGCTCACAGGTCCAAATCTGACACAAAGTGAGAAACTCTCAAAACAGTCAAAATGGGGAGAAAACAGAGTAATCAATTTTCACATAAATGCACTTTTGATTAATTATTCATCCATTTTAATATTCAATATTATTACATGTGAAATGTAAGAAGACAGACAGCCCTGCAGACATGTTGGGAGGGAGGAAAAATCTCATTTAGAACATTGAGAAAATTATCTGGTGTCAAAAAGCACCTGAATCAGGCTTTTGGAAATCACACCTATGGGCAAGGCAAAGGGTGCCTTATAATGTGGGTGACACAAGACCCTTAAGTCCTGGCATAGACTGTTATAAAAGAATTGACTGCTACTATCAATGGAATTATGTATCTAACAGCTGATGAAGACTGTATGCATTTCTTGATATTTATTATATTAAATCCAATGTTGTAAATTGATAATTGGGTATTGTCAATTAGATTGTTTGGTAGGAAAAAAAATCACCTGAAAATTGCAGATGTTTCTCAAAACATCAGCTCAATTCAGATCATACAGCAAAACTAATAAATACTAAACATTCTTGTAAAGCAAGTAGAACCTAAGGAAAAGACACCAAAATCATCAAGAAGCTTCCCAATGCAATAAACCCCCCATTTTATTTCCTTTCTCTTTGAATACATTGTTTTCCAGACTAGAGGGTATCTTCACTGTATTCTCATGATGGCCTCACACTGTTCCTTCATCTCCATCAAGGCTTGCATGAGGCTGTGGTCTGTTCCATGGGTCACCTTCATAATATTATAGGCCTGGATGAAAGAACAGAAAGGGACACATTAGTCATTGTGCAGACCTCATGAAGGGGTTAGTCCTTGCAGCAGGGTAGGGATGTAAGTACTGGTCCTCAAGTGGTTGGCAGCTGAGGGTTTGAACACATGGCATAGTAGAAATGGGAGTGAAGCATCCCAAAGTGTATAATGATTTGTCCCTGACAAAGGAGGAGGCACTGACACATTGTTCTTAGGTGTTAAAGTAAGTCCATGAATGTGTAGCACAGAGGAGTGTTTGGAATAGTAGAGGAAGGTATTTTTTTTACTGAGACATGAAGGCCATTTTAACATTGGTCAACTACAGCATCCAAGGTTTTCATACTTTATTTAAAAGACAACTGTGATGTTCATTATGTTAGTAGCCTCAAAGTCCTATAGAGATGGATTGATACTTAACCAATTGAATAAAGCGTCTTACTATATCAGGAGCAATTATGCTTAGTATCAAACAAAAGAATGTATTAATAGCTTCAGTCTAGAAAGGTATGCAGGGCAATGGGTCTGTGCTGCTTTTCCCAGGGATTCTTTTCTCTCAGTGTTTGCAGTTTTCTATTTCTAGGCCAATTTATGCTTGCTGTTATTTCCTGTAGTGCTGCTGATTCCCTGCCAACAGAGATGTCTGAAATGCTCTTTGCCCATCTCATGTTTAGATCATTACTTTTCCTATGACATTGCTGCTTCTTCCTTCTATTAAATTCCTCCTGTGAGGAGAGAAATACCAGATGGAAAAGGATTCAGTACTTCTGAAGAAAGGACAAGAAGCTAGAAGTGTACTGGTAAGAGAAAACACATTAGGGATTGTTTTCATCCCAAACTGAGAAATTGTCAAAAACTAAATGCAGCCTTTGATTCAATGGGTTCGTGGTCCAGTCAGCTGACAAAATTCAGACAAATCAGCTTTGGATTGCAGAAAAAGGATCTTTTGGGAAGCAAAGGTTGAGGAAGGAGCCTCATTTAAATTCGAAAGATAAAGATAAAAATAAATATATTCTTTGGTGGAATGAATGAAAGACTACTTCCAAATTCTAGAGACTGGCAAGCATATGGAAATCCTAGCACAGTTATTTTTGCTTCTTATTAGCTAGTTCTTAAAAGAAGAGGGAAGTAGCAAAATATTGAAAGAATAAGTAGAAATAGCAGCCAAAACACATCAGAGTGTGCAACTAGCTCTAAAAGAAGTTAAATATGTTCTGAGCTACCACAATGCCCTACGACTAAACGATAAAATGTTCAGTTAAATAGAACAATGGAAATGCTTTTGTCACCATTGGAAATGCCTAAGAAATGTGAAATAAAATCAGAAATCCTATTTTTTTTTTTGCATATTTCTATTTTAGCAGAAATACAAAGCTGTTTATGTTTTGCAAAATATTTACAAGTCATAACTGTACTCCCTGAAAAGACTGCCTAAATTGTTCTTAGTATTCCACTTTTCCTGATTTAACATATTGAGGAAATGTTGTAAAGAATGGATCATAGAAGTTTTTCAACATAATGTAGTGTGAGGTACTACAAGAGCTCTGGGTTGTGGTTTTTTGGGGTTTTTTTAAATAAATCATTTAAAAAGTAGCATAAAAAGCAAGAGTAAGAGCCAGTCCTTCTCTGGCCAAGACAGTAGGATGGAGAAAGATGAACACTTGCATAGCATAGGAAGCCCTGGATGGTGTGAAGCACGATAGCTGCAGATGGGATGCTATGCATGTTGCAGTGCAGCAACACATAGCTGCGCCCAAGCTAACTAGGAAAGGGTAGGAGCAAAGTGACCAATTGGCCATGGATTCAGACACACTTGGTGCACAGTTTTTGCCTGCTCTGGTCAAGAAAGCTGACGGATTTATCGTGAATGATGTGTGCTGAGAACTATGCATCTGGATACATCTGAGTCCCAGTCCCAGAGAAGCTGACCTTGACCTTCAGCTCACCTACAGGACAGAGGTCAGGCAAGTACAAACGATCCTGGACACCCTGATGCACAACCAGAGATGCCCATCTGGATATGTCTCTGTTAAAAGGCAAAAATCCTTAACATCAAATCTAATCTTAAGACAATGCTACCATTGCTGGCTTCTCTTTCACCTGTAACATATCCTTTCCATTTCCTTTCTTTCCTCAGTATGGCAGATAACTGGACCTAGTCTTGATCCTTTTGTTTCCTGAGGGAGAAAATCATTCTCATGCAATGTTCTGTCTCACAGGCTACAGTACGAGTCAGAACCAGCTGCATCAAAATTAGAATAACGATGGCTCCTGTAATGCCCAGATTGAACTGGCATTAAGTTATGTAGCCATTTTTACAAAGGTCAGTGCAAAACTAAGGATAATTTCCCATCCAAAGCAAGGAACGGTTTTACTGGGCAGAAGCAGGAACATGCAGGCTCTCTGAACATTTCCCTGCTCTACTAAATCATACAGCTAACCAGCAGAGCCGAGTCTGGGCAGAATCTTGTGGTTTGTGTGGTCTTCCTCTCAGCTAAAAGAACAAATCCAATTATGAAAAACTGTAGTATTCACAGGACAGTAACACAGGCCACAGTGTCACCAACCACACACTCTCTCCCTGAAGAATATAAACGCCATTACATTGGCTGTTGCTCCGTGAAAGTAAATGAAATGCAGTGTAGTCATTTGTGCCTGATTTGCATGGGTATGGGATGGGATGCCCATCACCACAACTGCAGGGAACTGTGAGCAGATGCAGGACAGCACTGCTTCATCACAGGGAAAGCAGAAAGCAAATGGCCATGTGCCAAAATGGCACGAAGTGAAGGCTAGCAGTTTAGAGGGAGTATCTGTGGCTTTCCATCTTTCTTGATTGAAGGGGATACTTGTTAAAGGAGGCAGAGGAAAAACAAACACTATCACAGTTATTATCAAACACAGCTGGTAAACAATTCAGCCTTTGAAGCAAACACATAGAGAAGGGATTTCTTCAGTGTTGCTGTGAAACCTATGAGGGTTTTTACTCCAATTCCTGTGCTTTTTGCTTCCACATCAGGGACTACAGTAAGCCAGGTAACAATATCTTAGCTACTGCAGGCCCTGATGAGACAAGACAGCCATGCCCATCAGCTCATGCAAGCACAAAGGTGTCAGCCAAGCTCAGGGTCTGCAGGGAAAACTGGCAGCGTTGTACATGTGAACATCCTCCTGCCTGCCTGCCCCCATGCCACCATCCACCACTCATCTGGTGGGCATTGCTGCCCTGCTCAGGAAAGTGCACAGGTACAGCCACCGCCACCACAGCCCAGAGGATGGAGCAGCAGCTGAGACAATGTGCTGCAGCACTCATCAGCTCACTTTGAGGAGACAATGCTCAAAAATGAAGTCATCTCCTTGAATCCAAGCCTTCCCCTCCACACCCTGCCTGTCGTCCAGGAGTCCAGCTCCACACAGGTTATGGGCAACCAACTGTGTCCCGTTTGCAGTGCTGTGAAGGTAACAAATGACACTTAACAAATATTTATCTTAATGACTGCACCTCAGGACAAATCAATACATGTGCCAGTGGCTCCCATGAGCTCCAAGAGATGCCAGCCCACCGTGGTCTCCTGCAGAAGTGCTGCTTCCTGGTTGAGAAGCTTCTCTCTTCACAAGACACGTTGTTGCAGATTTTGTTACTGCCACTTTTTACAGTCATCCCAGGCTCTTTAAACTAGGTTTGTCAGACTAGGGTCCAGCTCCAGTCTTTTGCTGACAAAGGTTTTCCTGGTCTATATCTCCATTTGTCCTCCCACCATTACATCTTTCATATATATACGTATATAAATTTGAAAGTAACACCTTGGCGGAACAATAAACTAAGGGCTTTATCCAGAAGTGGAGTATTGCCTCTCTGTAACACTTCTATTTCCAAAACCTGGCAAATTAGATACTGCAGAGCCTAATATGTTTTTAGAGGGTGATTTCATTTTAATGGTTAGCATAAAGCCCTCCACATTATTTAACCCTTCTTTGAGGGTGCAAGGCAGAGAGCTAAACCCAAAGGGCACTAAGAGTAAAGGGGTTATGACAGTGATCCATTTTCAAGTGGCACAGAGAGCAGCAGTAAAGGCTGGGCTGCAGAGCAGTGAATGAAGTCTTAACAGACTATGCATCTGATGCAGAGAGGTTGTCAATCCCCAGCAGCTCTGAGGCTGTGCTTGATGAAACAGTATTTATATGAGTGAGGTGAACTTAACTCAGATCTCAATTCCTCTGCACCTTCCACATCCTTCTTAATACCATACTGAATTTAGTCTGACGAGAGTTCCAACAGTGTCAGAGTGTATTAAGAAGAGTAATGAAGCAGAGAAGGTAATTGAGTTTCTGCCTTGAGCATGCGGCATGCTCTGTTGACACATCTAATCACAAAGGGCCAAACTACATTCTCACATAACTCTAGTTCATTATCTGAGTTATACTAGGAATCACATCCTTTACTTGCAACAAACTGGGAATTATATCTTACTCTAATTTGCTCTAGTGTAGATGGCACAGGAGGAAATCTTTCAGATCTCATCCAAAGAAGCATCATGTCCTGTGCTTACAAGTTACATGGAGAAACAGGATGAAAAGAAGCTTTTCATTCTGTCAGCTGTGCTGCCAGAGGGAGTTCAGTCTCTCCCTGTCTCATACACATGGGTGAGAAGCAGGAGGATAAACAGAGCAAAACCACAACAGGCTTAGTTTGTAAATGGTTCTGCCTCTCAGCTGTAAGGTGCTTACTGTGTCCTTGTGGACCACTAATGGCATGGGGACCACAGTTGATGCGCTGAGGTACAGTGTAGAACAGTAAGCAGCACCTTATTCTTTTTCAGGGAAAGAGGAGATCACAGCTTGAAAGAAGGTTTCTGTGTTAGGCATTGCTCACTATTCAAAGGATAATACAATAGCAATCTGGCTTGCAATGGGCAACTTGTTCACTAAAATCATAAAAAAAACCATCAAAACTTTCACCTTTGGTGATGAGCAGCATTCAGATGCCTCTAGGGGAATTGACTCCGATCTAATTTAATGCAGGATCATAGAAATGCAATATAGAAGAATATTAGAAATGCAATATTAGAAATACTAGAAATGCAATTAGAAGATTGCCTGTTGATATACTGAGGCAGTATCAATGAAAATAGAAGCTCTTCTGACTGGGATCTCCCTCCACCTGCTAAAAAGGAAAGTCTGAATGTTTGCAAATTAAAAATATTATGGGGGAAACAGCAGAACAGATTACCTGGCACATGACAGATATATGACTCACTTCTGAATAATGCATGGAAAACAAAATTGACTACTCTTCCATCTGCTTTTTAATGATCAGAATTGACCATAATTTAAGTTAAATATATCAAGCTAAGACCTACATTATCAGGACTTAGTAAAACATGTATTGTATTAAATACTAATTTATTATTTCAACATGTGGAAATTTTATCAGATGTTAAAACCAAGTACGAGGGTTGAAAGAAGTAAGTAAAAACTACTAAGTTATCCAGAGAATGGGCCAAGAGACAAGAGAAGGAACCACCTGCAGCATGTACTATCTTCAGGCTAAGTTGACCACAGGACAATCAATAAAACAAGGGAATAAGTGTAAGACCTCTTTGAGGGGAACTGGAGGCAGCACATCTTCCAGAGTGAGAAAAACACCCCAGCAGTAACTGGGGGCTTGAGATGGGAAGCAACTAAAAGCCTACACCCTGAGGACATGTTTCACACAAAAAGGGATTCTTCAATATATTTTTGCTACTAGCAGCAATATAACAACAGGACAAGTAAGAGCCTGGGGTAGGAGGAAATTAATATAAAAGTCAGCTCAGGTACAAGAGGGATGGCTTAAAGCTGAAATGTAACTAGCAAAGCACGAGCTGCAAAATCAGATCAAAGAAGAGAAAGATGATGAATGATACAGAAATAGGAGGGATCAAGAAGCATGCCTGTTGATTTGAGTGTGGCTCACAATAAAATACAAGCATTAAAGGCAAGTTCTCCAATTTGAAACCACAGGTCCCTGATAGGGAATAAGCCGGGTAGAAACTACCCTTCGTGTACTTTCAGTGCTCCCAGATTCACCTTGCTAAGGCAAGAAGGAGAGTATGAGGCACCGAGATATTTTTATCTTTTCAGATCTAATAGTATTTTTTAATCTGGGCACTTCTGAGCTATTTAATTAGCAATGACAGATACTGGAGGAAGTCAGTGCCTGAAACACTGAGCAACAGGGACCCATCATCGCACTCAGCTGCAGCCTGGGGAAACACAACTGATGGAAAAAGTGGGGAGGAGTATCCAAAGGCACGAGGTACAGTCAGAGCAGAAAGGGAGGTGACACAGCAGGTTTGGGGGAAGCAAGGGAGGGAGACAAAGAAGAAACAGCTCATAATCCTGACCTGTTTCAAGGTCTCCAGAGCTTGAGAAAACAAATCTTGACAGTACTGCAGTTTGCCCACTCGCATCAGCTGGACAGCCCTCAGTGGATGGAAACCAGGATAATACAATCTGCAGAGAAAATGGAGGAAAATGTATCACTGTCAGCTCACACCTTCACAGTCACTGCCTCTGTGGAGAGCTATTAGGGTGGGACTGCAAAGTCATTGTGAATGTTAATAAGGTACTCAGAGAAAATTAGCTGCACTACTAAGAAGCATGAAATACTGAGGGGAATTAGCAAATTATTACTCTCCATCTCAGAGGAATGTCTTTAATATTATCCTGTTAGAAAGTGATGAGAGTGGGATTATTTAATTTGCTACCGTTGGATAATACAATAGCATTTACTGTACTTAGTGTTGCAAACAGAAGTCATTCACAATCTCAGGTCTCTGGAGACGTATAATTTTAAGACGAAGCTTCAGCAGGGAGCCTAATCCTGGATCCTCTAAGATGAAGGAGATGAACTGCAGGAAAAGCAGGTACATAACATCAAGGCCACCATTTCTGAGGGTTTGCTTGCAGGTCCCTGTTGCAGAAAGAGCTGGTGCTGTACATTAAAGGAAACATCTCAAACTTGGCTTGTGCATCAAGGCAAGGTATCTGCCAGTGTAAGGGTACACTCCTGTTCTTAATTCATTTCACAGAAGCAGAGGTTATCCATCAGTCTCACTGGAGTTAACAGAACCAGAACTACGCTCTATGTTTTTCTAGAAGTAGATGGAGAGCAATGCTATTACTAATTCTCCTCAAGATGCTCTTGAAATGTCCATATTTTCGTGGTGACCACTCTGCATTTCCAAATCCCACTGGTCCTTGGCTCACAACACCTGGATCTTACTCCAGAGCCCTGTGTCCTGGATGTGGAGAGCATGGCATCTCAGAAGATCAACCGAGGGACTGCAGAAAGCCATAGACATGGCTTGCTTAGGACTGGCCAGCAGGAAACACAAGGTGAAGGAACATAGCCAGAAGTCACCTGCAAAATATCTTAGATCGTTTTTGACTAACTACACAAAAGAAAGAATAAAAGCCCTAAGCGTGACTCACTGTAAACAAATGTCCTATTTGATCAAACACCGTTTTGTTTCCTCAAGTACACCAGTGGTGCATTTGAGGAGCATCTAAAGAAATACTAATTTTGTCACAACTGCAGGAAGAAGAGTCCATAAGCTTCACAAAATCTACTCTTTGAAGAATTTCTTTTTTGGTGTCTATATCAAATCTACGATCATCAGACTTGGTGGGAGTTGCTAATGAATGCTAACAGTGCAGTCAGACAGGCACTTAAATCTGCATGAGTATGAGTAAATATATGCTGAGACATTAAATAATGTAAATTTCTAGGATGTATAGGAATCTTCTGGTAAGTCTGCACGCAAATAAGTGAGTTTTCTTTCTCCGTTATTCTGCACTAATGAAAATGTAAACGCAATTAAACACAAGTAATTGCTTAAATGACCATGTATCTGCATGTCCTTACATATCTCAAATGAAAATATGTACACATCATGGAAAAAGTTTTCATACACACCCCCCTTTTCTGCTGATCTTCTGCAATTTCAGTGAAGACATACAGAAACACATGGGAAGCATGCCTGGCAGGATGTCGGGAGCAACAGCTCTTGACTTGCCACTCAGAAAGCAGCAGAAACCAACTCCTCAATAAGAATAATCTATACTGAATTGCCACAGGCACCACCTGTTCAGACCCCTTGCGGGTTGCAGTTCAAAAAGGCTGGAGAGCCAGCAGACAAGAGAGAAGAAAAATGACAGCACTTATCTCAATCCACACTGACCACGCAAGAGCTTCAAGGATCTCGGTAAATAAACACTGGAAAATTATTAGCAGGTTTATTTTTAGATTTTGTTTCTGGTTATTGTATCAGTTAAGATGGTACTATCTGCTAAATAAGAAAAAATGCAACTAAGTCAGAGATTTTGGTGTGAATTAGTGAAGAGTAAGAGAAATTGCAGTGCTAACGTAGCACAGGTGGGAGTAGTGAGCACATGCACAACTTTATAAAAATTGCAAAAAAAAAGAGATCCTTATATGAACGCATATGCCTGCCCTCACCTGTAAGTGCTGCAAAGGAAGGTGTAAAGACATCATTCCCTCTCTTCTGGGCCAGTGAAATGCCAGGATGCCTGGGCCAAGGATTACAACCACAGGAAAAGGAGCCGGGGAGGCAAAGACTTCTGCATAACTCATCTTTGAAGTCCCGACTAGACTGTCTCTGCTGTATCCTGAAAGTTCTGATTCTTTTTCCACTGCTCCTTCACAGCCTCTTCACACCTCTGTCATTCTACATCTTTACCTTTCATCCTTTCAACCACCTTTTTTAATGTATCTCCTTTCCCTCTTCCTTCTGAATAACCAGCTCCATCCAAAATACCAACACAAACAGGGAACTGAGGTCCTGCCTTGCTTGCAGCTACAACAGGGATGGCAGCTCATGTAGACAAATCCAGGATATTCTTTCATTCAGAAACATGGTGCTTGCTAAACCTCACAGGGGTTCATCAGGATTCAGAATCTGCCTCTCCATGCAAACAGGTTTCTTTCTATAGATCATACATTCACTTGCAGTCAATAAAGAATTGGGTTTGTGGTATATGCAATACTGGAGAACGCAGGTGGCAATTTAGCAATGTCAGCTACTTGGCCCAGACTACCAGCAATCAAGTAAAAGCAAGTGAAAATTTAAGGTGAGGACACAGAAGGAGTAAGTGTGAAATGAAGAGCCCTGTGTTCATAAATATTTACAAAGCTGTTTTACTGAGCTGATCTGTGTTCTGATCTCAAGCATGGACATAGTTAGATTTTGCAAGCCTTAAAATTGGCATTTGAAACAACTGTTTATTATCATATTCTGAAATAAATCTATTAAACTGTTAGAACACCTTTTGTGGAAGCACATCTATTGAATAAGTTTACTAGAGAAATCTAGGCAGCTTACAACTCTTCTGGGAGAAGTGGGAAAAATGCTGCTGGCTTCTTCCAGGCATCCCTAGGATTCAGCATTATGAGAAACTGGCATAGCAGAAAGAACTAAGAAACAGTGTCAGGCACTTGTAAGCCAATTTATTATCCCTGCACATTGCTCGGAACAAAATAAAGTGGGTAAATTTAAGAATAAGGAAGACATTTACCAGCCAAGGAACTGGTACCTAAAGACTATCAACAAAAGACTAACACAACAATAGAGAAATACATGTTGTAAAACATGTTACAGGTTGGGAAGAGTAGAATTTCAATCTAAAAAGGATTTTACGAGATTTACCAGGGCCTGAGGAACAGGAAGGGGAACAGTAACATACTGAAAGCTGAAATAAAGATACTTCTGTGGAATGATGCTTCCTGGCCCTTGGCACTGCTGAATGCCCAGTAGTTCACTTGTAAAGAGAGATTAAACAGAATACAACTAACAAGTAAAGTTGCACTGTAAGCAAGAGAACTTGAGGAGGCTGAGGAAGATTTGTACATTTTGTATCATATCCTCTGCTTATATAATGCAGGACAGCTTTTGTCCCCATCTGTGACCAACAGCACCCTGGTGGCCTGTCCCTCCAGCCTGCCTTCCTGCCTATTGACTGGTCCTCCCAGTTGGTGCCATCTGCAAACCACACAGAATTGCCTTCTGTTGCCTCCTCCAGGTCATTGATAAAGATGTTAAAGAGGATGAGTCCCAGGACAGATCCCTGGGGTACCCCATTGTTACTGGCATCCAAACAAGGTATGGCCTAATAGCAGTGTTCTCTCACTCCCCCACCCAATCAATTTTTAACCTGTCTAGCTCTCTATTCACCTGAACTCTAGCATCCTAACTTGGATGTTAACTCCCTGATCTTCTTCACCTTGCAAAAGATAATAGTGAGCAACCTGGTCAGCTCTCCTGATGCCTTTCCTGGAGGTTGCCATTGGGTCTGAGTGGGGAACATTTTCTCAGGTAATCCCTGCTCAGCCTTATTCTGGGATGGGCCTAGGAGACTTCACAGAGGAACAGTGAAGCAAATAAGGCAGAGTCTAGCTTACTCTTTAAAACCTCAAAAGAAAGCTATGTCATAGTCTCCAGGTAGCTTGTACCAGTGGTTCACTGTTCCAGGCACCAGCATTTCCTTTATTTCATTCACTAAATAGAAGGATACTGATTTTCACAAGGGAAAGATATAGCCCATACTTTGTAAAGCAATAGCTGCTTCTAATAAACCATGAAATCGATAGCTCTTATTTTTAATTCAGCTGCAAGGCTTGCCTTGATTTACCCCCAGAGCAGTTAGTGATCATATACTTTATAGAGAAAAAAAAAAAGTTTTTCTTCATTCTGTATGTGAGCTCTGAATCTCTCAAAGTCATCTCATGTTCTCATGTAAAGGACATTGTAAAAAAGACAATGCTTGACAAATTTTAGCCATTTTCTTCTATTTCTTAATACTGTAGTTCCATTATTTCCACTCAAATGATCTCCCATTACAGTGTAAATAACCTGAGCTTTTGTGTTCTCTTGTGAATTAAAGCCTAGTATTAGAAGAGTGACTATGCAATATCACTGCCTTTTCAGATGTCTCGTATTTTAAAATAAATAGACGCCTACCATTCCTTGTAAATCAATCTGTGGGGGTTAACATTTACACTGTCATCAATTTGATTTAATTAGAAGCAGGCAGGATTTATAAAATCTGAATTAAGGGCTTAAAATGGAAAGGTTACAAGGGTCTTTAATATAGTGACATGTAAAAAGTGATGCTATATATAACTGCAAGTTGGTGGAAATGTTCAGGATAAATACAGCATCCAATAAGTTCAACCTTCTCTTCTTTCTCTGACTTATTCTTGATTTCTGAACTGCTCAGTATTTGAGTACATTCATAAAAGCTGCTCACTGAACTGCAGCCTAGGAATTATTTTAGTGTTCAGCCATTTTTTTATTTTTTTTTTTAATTATTCAGTGGTGTGAGACTGATCATGCAATTTGCAATTTGCAATATTTCTACTCCTTCGCTGAGATGATCAATGGTTCTAAATAGGGACTTATGATAAACTTTTTCAGGACAAATTTAAGGACAAATTATTATTTGTGCTAAAAAGTATGAAACGTTTGATATCTATCAACATTTCCAGGGAGGAATCAGTTAATTTATTAATAGTCAAAGAAATCACATGGCCGGGGAGCAAAAGACAGGTAAACTAACTGTGCTCATTTAGGAGCTCAC
>WEIS01070497.1:0-18075 GCA_013389965.1 Todus mexicanus
AAAAAAAAAAATAGTGCCTAAAGGAAGGAGTTTGAACTTTATAAATTGTGAGATCATTTGTGAAGCAGTTTAGGAAGGATATTTTCTGCTGTTCATGTGAGAGAACAAGAGAGATTCTAGTATGGTGTTTTGTAGTGCCAGATGCACCCCAGTTTCTATAACTGTGTGTTTAAAATATGGCCCAGGTTCACTGAGCAATGTCAAAACATGTCTGTGAGGCTGGCCAGGGAATGAAATACAGCTGCAAAATGGGCAAGCTTAGTTTTGTTGGGGGAACAAAAGAGAGAAGGGCGTTTGTCATTCAGGGGATCAAATTTGAGAAACACCTACTGTTGTTTGGCTAGCTGAGATTTAAAATATATATGTCATCACCCTGTCTTTGTTGCCAGTGAGGCTGTTTGCTTTGCTATGGCACCACTCAGGCAGCCAAACGAGACCAGTGGCTTTCCCTTCTCTTTCCAATCAGAGGAGCCCTGGCTCCAGCACCTTGCTCCCAGGGAACCATGCAGGCTGCCAGCATCCAAACACTACCAAGGACAAACCCAGGCCACCAAAAAATAAGAAGGTGTAAGGTGCAATATGACAGTGTTTGTTTGTCTGGAAGCTCAAAAGTTTTTCCAAAATTTCAGCTCCCTGTGCTCTTCATTTCTGACGAAAGCCTGTTTCAGGAGCTGAAGCAAGAAAACATCTTTCACGTAACACATGGAAGATTTTTTTTTTAATAAATATCTTCAAAATGAGAGACCTTTACCTACCTTATGAAATTGTACTGATATTTCAAGAAATAGCACAGAGGAAAACTCATGTTCATGTTAGATTTTACAATGTGATTTTGCAATGCTGACAATGGAGTACTAGTGTTTTCTGAGAGCACTCCCAACAAGAGCAGAAGATATGCATGTAGTAAAAAATAAATAAATTAAAAGCTCTTTACTTGATAGTATCCTTGTAGTTTGTGCTATTTTGAACCCATCAACTGCTTAAGTAACAGCCTGTCAGTGATCATGACCCGGCCGAATACGAGATCTGGTAGTATGGCTGCAAATTGTCAAGAGCTGAGTGATCTCCCGGGTTGTGATTTATGACTCCATGAACAATGACAAGAGAGGAGAAAAGGCCCGGGTAAATTCGGAAGCATTTGTGGAAACAATTAGATCACTTTTTTATTAGGTCATTTATAGAATTCCTTCCCTTTAAAAATTAGATCTTTGATGAGTGCATTTTTCACGCACTCAGATGTTCTGTCCTGTATTTCAGTCAAGGGGAAAACCTGAGCTTTCCTTTAGAAACGCTGCTGTGCAGTAGCTTTAACTTCAGAGGGGCTGAGAAAGCTGCAGAGGCACACAGGACTTCCCTGAGCTCATCCACAAGCCCTGTCCCATCTGCCCAGTTGAAGCCCTTTGCAAAGATTAATTCCTGCCACATCCTTTGAAGGAATTGTGCTGGTTTCTGTAGCATTTCCTTGCTGTTGGATGCTTGTAGCATTCTGGTGGCCAGACCTTTAGCTATGACAGAGCTGCAACCTTCTTCTCAGCTGCTGGGAAGTTTCTAGCACATTGCACTGCTACAGGAGAACAACACCCATAATGAAATCTTGGACCGGTGCTGCCGGTTGGGGTTCTTTTATCCTGGTTTTCCCCTCTTCCTTTCCGACAGTAGAATTAGTTAGTGGTCTGGTTTTCCACTTCCAATTTCTCCAGCAGCGGTTTGTCCCTTTGTGGCCCTAGTAGCTGAGCAGTAAGAAGTCTCTTGTTGGTGATTCTCCAAAAGTGCCCAGTGTCCTGCTATACCACCCCAAAGAGCTGGGGAACGTATCTCAGAGCTTGTTAGTGGGCTAATGAGAGAGAACTAATATCTCTGAAAAGACGTGTTTAACGAAAATCTCTCCCCATCCTTGTCTGCTTTCTTGAAAGCTGTCAATCAGTGTTCCCTTGTTGTTCTGCCCTGATGACACAGTCACAGCATCGTTGTTCCTGAACTTTCTTACAGAGAAACTGGCTCCAAAAGTGGTTAAAGCCGCTTGGTATCCCAGGAGCCCTCCAGAAGCCAAAGGGCTCCAGCAGAGATTCAGGCTCCTGGGTTGGGCCTTGAGATATTTTGCATCATGGCAATTCCCATTATAATGGGGATTTCTGCTAAATAATGAAAAATAGTGGAAGATCAAGCTGGAAAATGAGCTCTTGCTGTAGAGAGCCCCATTTCTCTCCTTCCGCTTCCTTCAAAGAGGAGGAGGGAGACCTTCACATTTCCCCAGCAGTGTGTATTGAGGGATGGGGAAAAGAACTGTGCTGTGCCATATTCTCTAGCTTTGTGAGAATGAAACTTCCTCTCAGCTTTGAGTTTTATTATTCCCTTGCAAAACCCTCTTCTGTTGTGCTACACACCAGCAAAAATCCTTTTTATTGCCATTAAAAAGGCAGCTGAGGTGCCGGTTATTTTTTTATTATTTGTACAGAACTCAGCAAATAAAAACGGGTCCCAGATAAAAGGTGTGTCCTTTCTAGTAAAGCACAAAAAAATCTTAATCTTTGGTCCAGAAGCAGTAGATTGCCGCAAACAGTCGGCAGCTAAAATCATTAATCTTTGCTGCTTGCCCAACTGGTACTAGTAGTAAAGAAGATAATACACTAGCAGAATCAGTGACCCACTACAAATTGGTCCTGAAAGGTCCACCAGCCTAAATAGACTTTTGCTGATCCAACACTTGTTAGGAATCCCAACAAAGAGACTATTGGCTCATCTGATGAGCCGCTCACTATTGGGCCTTTTGCAATGGCTGGTGATGGATGACCATACCCTCTTTGAGGGGGAAGATGCAGCTCCTGGTATGGGGCCTTTTCTCATCTTAAATTTGTACTCAATAAATCACAGGTGCAGAAGAGACAGCATCAGTTTCATTACACCTACATGCTCCAGTATCAATCATGCCAACACAACGGGCTGCGTACAGTTCATTTCGGGAGGCTCTTTCTGTTCCAATACCATTTCCATTCCGTTGTGCTTTAGCATTCCTAAAGTGTTGAGTCTCCGCAGAGAAGCACCGGGGGAGAAGGATGCGATGCAGCGTAATTGCACTCTTTCGACACGAGACAGGGTTTAGCTCATGTACTTTGGTTTACGATCCCTTGCTATTGTTAAAGGTAAAGTCCTAAATAGTTTGGTAAATAGTATCACCAACTCCATGGTTGTCAAACACCACTTTCACTTTTAACCTTGTTTTTTCATTTGTTCTTCAGCACAATCACCCTGGAATAGTCTCCGTTTGTGATTATAGTATCATTTTTCTATCTGGTTTGTGATATTTGTTTAGATGGTGCTGTAATCTCATACTTACCCAGAAGTAATTGTAACAAAAGAACGGCTTCAGGGAGCTTCTTCAGTATTTTCTCATTTAAAAGAGTTTCTGCCGTGTTCTCTCTGGCCAGTAAATACCCTGGGACCTTTGAAAGGTATGTCCATTACGATTCACAATTTATGAATGTATTGCAGAGCTCCCACATTGTTATGTTAATTCCAATGTCAGCAGTTAAAATACACTTATAACGAAGGAGGCTTTAGAGCTTTCAGACTTCATATTTAATGCACATAATCAAATACTTTCATGGCATTAAATGCATGTCTAACACTCCTCGTAAAAACTACGAACTATGTTTTTCAAGTATAATAGAAGGTAATAGATTATTATTCCCCATGTGTGTCCAAAATCCACTTTACCATCTTTATACAGGGAGAGTAATTTTTTAGTGTCCAATTATACTCCGATTTACATAGGAACAACTATGTTTCATGCAATTAAGTTATCACAAAGTCCTGTCATTCTATAGCATTCTGTTAATCTTTAACTCCACGAAAAGCCATGTCAGCAGAGCACCAACACAGAAAAGATGGGTGTTCAAAGGAACTGCAATAGGAGCACATTCAGGACTGTCAGACAGAACAAGCTTTTCAAAAGGACACTTCCATTCAGTTTAAACCTACAAGGGTGTTGGGCTGACACCTCCATTTATTTGCTGTAGGGCTATAAGGAGAGAAAGAGAGAGACTTTCAGTCTTATTAAAGCAGTATTTGGAATACAATAAAAAAAAAAGTAAAAGAAAAAAAGGGGATTCTTTTACTCTGCTGCTCCTTTTGCTCTATCTCAGCAGCAGATCCTAAAGCATGGACAGCATTAATGCAAGACAAGAAAGTATCGGTTCTAATGTGCAGCTAAAAGACTTGATTTGCTGCAACCCAGCCACCAAATCTATTTACTTGTTTATTTCTGTCAACTACTAGGGAGACAGAAAGGGGATATGTGTTTTAAAAATGTAGTTTGGAGTACAGAAGTCCCAGTAAATCACATCTTTCTGCCACATCTCTTTGTGGACGCCTGGTCCACTAGCTAAGGGCAGGTTGTGGCTAACACCACCAGTATGGTTCAGTGATTATCCTGGTGATGTACCTGCAGCAGGTTCAGTTTTACATGATTAAAATGGTAATTGATCTTTGAGAGAACATTGGAGGACAAACCAGGATGATGTTCGTAACGGATCCTTAGCTGGTATAAAATGGCTTAAGGCCACTATAACCAGCAGAGAGAGCCCAGCTGCAACTCTAACCAATCTACTCTCCAAATACTGGGCACACAATGATACTCAGTAGGAACGGTGCAGGTAAATGTTTACAGGTTGGTTAATTCTGCATGATTTCCAAATCTTTTGTAAACTCAACCCAAGCAGGTCCTTTTGTTAACATTCTCATTATTTTCACTGAAAACTGGCACTTATCTTCCGTGTTTTGTTTCAGGGATCTTTACTTCTGTGAGTAGATATTATCTAATATTCATTTCACTGGATCAATTTGCTGAAAACGTTTTGCTTTCAAGGTGGTTTCTAAATTTTTATATTTTTCATCTCAATTAAAAATAAACCATGCTGTGAGTTTGCTTTGTAGTTCCTTTATCATGCTACTAACTCTGCACATTTTTTTCACCTATACACTAATAAAAAGGTCTTTTTAATATATATAAATACATACATACCTCAGTAACTGGCTTTTAGGGCTACTGTCCAAAGAAACTTTTCTTGCCTTTCATTTGCACTGTGCTGCAAACCCCAGTTTTAACTCCAAAGAAACTGTAAAGAACTCTTTGTTATCTTCATTTTGGCCTTAATCTATAATGAATATTAATAGCACTTGTAAGGTGAGGTACAGATTAAAAGCATTAAAACATAGCTTGAATGTTTTCAAAGGTTGCATGCTGGGTAACATTTCTGGAAGTGCCAAAGGGCTGGATTTGTTAGTGCAATTTTAGCAGTGACTTCAATTCCTCTTCTTAAAGGTGTCCAAAGCCCTGCAAACGCACAAACAGGTATTTCATGTAAGGTTCAAAAGCACCTTCATCATCCCCAATGTAAAATAAAATCGAGGTGCTTTTGGAAACCCCTTTAGAAACTTGATTGTACCATTACGCTCTCTATCTAAACAACTTCCAGAAATGAGGCGTTGTCATTTAGATGTCTTTGGAAAGTCCAATGTGCCCTTTGGGATGGCACAGGGCTTCCTTCAGCCAGAGGTGAAGTGTAGGTGACAGATGTTGGGTGGAAAGCCAAGGAGGTTACTCAAATAGGGTTGAACTATATTCCTGCCAAAATTGGTGGCATGACCGCCACTCATCGTCAATGACACCAGTCCCAGTGTACAGGGACTCATAGAGAATAGCAAAACCCCACCATTGCCCTTTGAGAATTGCCTCTGCTGCTGAGCCCTAATAACCCCTGCGAGAGCAGGAAGCTTCCTCCCAGGGACATCGGTGTATACACAAGGCTGGCAAGATGTCAACTGATTTGGCAGATGAGGGCTTTAACACAGTCCACATTGCTCCTGGTGGAAAGTTCAGGGCCTGGTGCATATCACCAGGCTGCACCCTGGTCTTTGTGGACAGGACTTTTCAGCTTGGACAGGCTGCGGAGCCCAAGCGTAGCATTGCACGTGTGTGCGGGCATGTGTAAGGACACGTGGACCTTGGACGGTTTCTACCACGTGTTTTTATTCAAATCTGCCAGTCTTAAACAACCCCCAGAAGGCTTTTTAACCCCCAGAATGGACAACGCACTGCATGGCCTCTTACTTCAGTCTGAAACCAAATCTGCTCAGTGAATTTGCCAGAGTTGCTATCAGCGAACAAGGGAGATGAGAAGGAGTCACCTGTATTTTTGGCAGCACGTGTTGTGAAATAAGGTGGGACTAATTACGTCCTGTTAGATATCAGAGGCGTGTCTGAACATCGTGTTACAGAACGTGTTCAGGAAAGCAAGAGCTTTGGGAGGTCAATTTAAAGTCTAAGGATAACCTTGAAAAACACTGGTCCTGAGTGATTGAGAAAGTTTGTCTTGACTGGGAGGAGTTTCGTGAAATGCTTCACTCGTGTTTGTCAGGAGGCAAAAAATTGGATCAAAGGGCTGGCCACTGAAGTAAAATCTTAATCCATCCCTCACAGAAAGTGGTGGGGCCCAGACTGCTCTCAAGTAGTCAGGAGCCATGAAAACAATTCTGCAAAATGCTCTCATAACCTGATAAAGGAGCTGATTTCATAAAATTATCATACTGTCAGTTTATGATTTTACTTAGAAATCTTTCTGCCCAGTTCAGGTTAAAAAAAAAAAAGTCATCAGCTTCAGTTCTTCTGTGGAAAAAAGACCCCGTCATTTATTAGATGAATGAAGATATCAATTTCTGTTTAAACATTAACAGGGTGATGCCAAATATTAGTCAGTTCCTAATAATTTTGAGGGATTAAAAAGATAATAAAAGTAATAGTCCATTACATTACCTACTTCAGCAAGATTGTAATGAATGTAATAAATTCCAGATCAGGGTTATAACAACTTCCATCTATTTAAAATGAATTTGTAGGGTTACTTTCATTAACTATGTATATGGAGAAAATGATCTGACATATTACTTTAAAAGAGCTGTAAAACCGATTAGAAGGAAATATGCTTCCCAGACAGTGATCTAGGCCGCTGGGGAAATTTTATCCCTAGAAAGAAGGGGAGAAAAAAGGAAGGAAAGAGGAAGGCACCTTAGAGGATGCTGTCGCATCATGCCTGTACCATGTCCCCGAAGCTGCTTCACTCCTCAGGAGAGATTCGGGCAGTAACACCGGTCAGAGACCAGGAAAGGACTGAAAGCTGCTTTTTCTCCTGCCTTTTCTATTCCCTCTGCCTCCCGCCTCGGGAAAGGACAGATCTGTTAATGAATAAAGGATTCCTGCACTGGGGATTTGTGCATGGAAATGAAACTGCGCCTGGTTCTGGTCCGGCCTTTTGGCAGCCCAGGGGAAGGCTGAGGCATTAAAGGGGACGGTGGCCTCATTGCTCGGAGGAGACAAGGGACCTAGCACTTGACTGCACTACAGAAATTACTGCTGCACCTAGAATGCAGCCTTCATTTATCAATTTCATAGCGAGGGGGAAAGGAAAAGGGAGGGGGGAAACCCAACATCTGACTGCCTTTCTCAGCTCACGCTACACCCAGCCACCGAGAGCCCTCCAAACCCAGCCATGTGTGTTATAAAGAGGCTTGGATAAAGCAACTTAATACTAATGATTTATACTTAATTGGGCTTCTAAGTGATTAAAGTGGCAGTAATGAATGGGGAACATCCTTCTAATTCCGTTTTTCCATTTGGCTTGGGCTGAAGGCCCTTTCTTTGTCCAGGATTTGACTTGGGGGTATCAGTGCCAGTGGATTTTAAGCTTTTAGTAGCATGCCCGAAATGAGCCACTTGGATCATGTTTGCAATAAATGACTCCATAAGCACTTTCTTTCTTTCTTTCTTTCTTTTTCTTTCTTTCTTTCTTTCTTTCTTTCTCTTTCTTTCTTTCTTTCTTTCTTTCTCTCTCTCTCTCTCTCTTTCCCTCTTTCCCTCTTACTCTCTGTCCGGCTTTCTTTCTGGCTTTCTGGCTTTCTTTTATTGGATTTACCGATTGTGAGGTTAATGATTATGCATTTGGCAACCCATGTTTGTGAGGCCAAGTCCCGCATGGTATCAAAGGGTTTGAAATGCCCGAACGTAAATATCAGCTTTGCCAAAATATTGATTCATTTTGAGAGGAACACAGCGCCCTCCCCCTTTGCACTAATGTGCATAAGGATAAACCTGTTTTACCTATTTTTAAACTTATATTATAGACTTAATTTTACCAATTAATTGACTGAATCAGCTCAGATTTTCTAACTCTGTGCTTCAATGCTCTTTCCCTGCTTTTTCAATGTAAAAACAATTGTTACACTATTCTTTTTTTTTTATCCATTAAAAACGTAGTTCTCAATGCTTGCAACATGCAACTTTTGAAGTGGAAAGAGAGATCTAGAACCTCACTTGTTTCGCTTTGCATTGGTAAAGAGAGTATCACACAGCATAAAGAGGGCTTAAGGTCAGAAGATGTGCAGAGCTTTCGTCTCACACTGGGACAGATCCAGCCTATCTCTGGCAGCAGGGGCATTTCTGAGGTGGCAGCACAAGAGAGAAGCGATGAATTGTTTATAGCACTGTGCTAAATAGGCAGTTACTTAAAATCAATTTGGGTACCCTTACCCACATGCCCCAATTATACCTCTCACTGGAACATAAATAGAAGTGTACCAGATAAACCCTACGGTAGCTGGTGTGCTGATGCTATGATTGGGTTGCGGCATCAAAACTGCAAATAAAAAAACTAATAATAATACTCAGAGTTCTTTTACAACAAAAATGGGATTCATATTGCCACCCCTCCCCAGCTCTCTATAACTATGTTTTTTCTTCTATGCTTGTGGTAGGTTTTGAATTATCCAGCTTCAGTGCTGTGAGAGATCATATATTAAACAAAACCAGGAATAAGATACCAAAAAATTGCATTATTTGGGATTCATTTCTTTTTTCCTTTTAATCCCTTATTCAGGAATATTTAGTGGTGAGAAAGCTTTATGAAATTGCCTTGATTTCATCAGATGTTGTCAGAGATGAGGACTATTCAGCAAGCGTGAAAAGTCCCTCACCTGATTCTGAGGGCAGATTGCTATCGAAGGCTGGCTGCCGTCATGGGTAATAAAATTGCACTGTGGGTGTTGATAGAAACCAGCTAATTAATAGACCATTACTGTGCTGTCATTGACTAACATTAGAACCCTTTGAGACTAGTTACACTGGCAAAAAGCTGGACGAACTCTCGGAGGCTGGCAAAACTTGGATTTAATGATAGGTTTGGAACTGAATTTGAAGAGTATATTATTTTTTCAGGTGCTGTCCACACTTCTTGTCTCCACTGTCCAAATTATGTGGATGTGCTCACACAGTTATACACCTTGGATGAAGGAACAAATGGAAGGAATTTCAGCAAATGAGCAGTGGTGCCCTCACAGCTCTACAAGCACTTGATGAAGTCTATACCTTTCTGACCACAGGTCCTTGTGAGGTTTGCCTGAACCCTCGGAGAAGAGGCTGTGCACCCACACCCTGAGTATCCTTCTCCACTCCTGTCCTGTCCTGTCCTCTCCTCTCCTCTCCTCTCCTCTCCTCTCCTCTCCTCTCCTCTCCTCTCCTCTCTTCTCCTCTCCTCTTCTTTCCTTTTTTATCAAGATTTCGGGGTCACCTTGACAAACTGGAGCTGTGGAGGGGAGGGGGGAAGGAATAGTTTTGAGACTTTGGGTTTTCTCAGTCTTGCAGTTCCAGCAAGGGGTAATCTCAGTTAAACATCTTTTGGGATGGTGCAGCAATGATTCAGGAGAAGCTGACAAGGACATTAGTGGGGAGTAGCAGGGAAGAGAGAGGTATTATCCAGAGCCACAGAAAATGCCTGGTCAGGAATACGAGAAATGAGAAAAAGTGAAGAGTGGAAGAAATAAGCGAAGAAAGAGAAGTACCAACAGCATTTAACCCAGGGAGAAAAGAGTCAAAGTGATTTCTGCAGCAGTGGGAAGGAGAAACTGTGAGGAAAAAGTAAGATTTATGGAGGAGCAGCTAACATAAGATTGGAGCCTGTCAAAGGTTGAAGGAGACTAAAAGGAATAAAACAAATAAAGTGAAATGAAAGGAAATATAAAATAAAACTGAATGAAACAAAACAAAATAATACAAAAGTAAAATAATAAAAAATAAAATAAAATAATACAAATTAAATTAAAATAAATTAAATTAAATTAAATTAAAATAAAATAAAATAAAATAAAATAAAATAAAATAAAATAAAATAAAGAACAGTAAATTGGGCATTCATATTGCTAGACATTAATCAGCCTTTTTACCCTTGGGGCTGACCGTCTCTGTTGAGCATCTTGGGAAACCACCCCAAAGGCTGTGTCCAGCTACAGGGGTGAGAGCAGACAAGCAGCGCTTGAACCTTTGTCTGCTGTTCTCACGGACGGGCAGGTCATTGAGTGTGTTTGCATCGTCTGCGGAGAAATACAGCAAGGCAGGATGGAGCCTGGCGCATGGACCTCCCTGCATCTTTCCTGCAAAACTATTTCTGCTCAGACCATTCCACAAATCACCACAATCTTTAGAAGAAGAGCTGTGAAAACATTGCTTGTTGGGCCTCTTGCTTCTTCTCTAGATCCCTCAGAACAAAGTGAATCAAAGCATCTTAAAATGGAAGAAACACCACACGTACAACTCAGTTCCCTGATAAACCTTCCAAATTCTTCTGAAGAGCCTCATTCATGGCACAGAGAGTTCCCAGGAGGACTTGATCTCTTCAAGGACTAGTTAGCTGTCCAAATATACCATTTGCTTTTGCATCTCTTCGAACTATCCACAAAACACCAGCGTAATAATTGGATACCCTTACCTCTGCTGGCCTGTGCGGCATGGGTCAGATATGTAAACATCAAACCCAAATAACAACCCCCAAATTTAATTTATTTCTACCTAAACAAGTTCTTTTATCATAAAGCAATAAATTTGTCTTGGTGCTAGCAATTTGTTGCGGGTGACATAACACTGCAAATTGATTAATCGCTACTGTACACGACAAAATGAGAAAAGCAAGGAATTATTATGAATAGCGTCCATCTGATCCAGTAGGGATTCATTATTCAAAAGTGTTAGCTAGTGGTTAGCTATCCCCTTGTTGCAGATTACATTCATTTGCAGAATCCTACATCATGCTTACACAAATCAACAAACATGCATTTATTAAGACATGGAATGAAAGCTATTAAAATGTGAAAAATTGCTTTTTTCTTGAAAAAAAATGAGTCAAGTTTGGTGGTAGCTTTCTTTTTTTTTTTTCTTTTGGTGGGGGATGTTTCTATGTGGCTGAAGCAAAGAAGATTATTACATTATTTCTGTGTTTGCATCCAGAACTGGTCCCATCGAGGTAAGTACATCCATGTTGGTAGTGTCTGACAGTGAGGCTTCATTCTATAGAGCGGAGATTTGGTGTACCAGATGTGTTGGGCTGGAATTATAAGTGTAGTGAAATAGGCTCTCTTTGCCCTTCCAGACACATTTTAATTTTTAGCGTTATATTGGTACCAACAAATTGCAATCGTGTCTGAGGAGCTTGTTCTACTTGAGGTGAAGTACAAGAGGGTGAACACAAGAGAGCTCTTCCCTCTGATAAAGTACCAAAGTAGTATTTAGGGCCAAGATGTTCCATGTTCCCCAGGCTGAGTGCTGGACCCCATGTTAAGTATTAAATTATTCTGAAAAAATAAATTGAAGAAGCAAACTACAGAAAGCTTATGATCTAGACCCCTTCTTTGTATAGTTGTCCTGCTGTCTGAGGATCATCAGTCTCTTCTGAGACTGGGAGCAAAGTTCTGTGTGTCCACCTCTGTTGCACATGAGTGATGTATCTAAGCTTGTCATCGCTGTCAGGCAATCCATGCTCTCTGTGTAAGCAGGTCTAGGCACAAAAACACAGGAAAAAAGATAGGTTTAACTTTTGAGGAAGGGCATGAAGAAAATCTAGTCTTTTCTTCTGTTCCTGTTCCAGGAGCTCTTGCACTCTCACTTTGTGATGCTTCTACAGATAATGGGATTAAGGGCATCAAACAGCAAACTTTCCCTGCTTCCTTCCCTCCCTCTGCACCTTCTGGCGGCTCAAAGTGCTTTTCCTTCCCTTCAGAAAATTGCTTGTATCACGCATTGCTTGCAGAAAGAAATGGACTAATTGTGGAAGCAGCGGTTCAGCAACAGCTCAGTCTTTGAACTCAGGTCTCTTGCCTTTTTATGGCTACTTGCAGGGAATCATCACTAAAATATCACCAAAAAGGGATTTTTAAAAAAATGTTGATAGAGTTTTAAAGTGGGGTTAGTCATTCTGCTTGTGTGCTCTGTATAAGAAAACAGCACTGAAAAATGAAAATGATCATGTAAAATAGGCATGTTAGATCCATGGTACATAATATTATGCATTCTGGTGTCTATTATTGGTTACTCTTTAAAGTCTGGTTTCATTAACATGCAGTGATTAGATCAGTTGTGATACACATGCGGTATAACAATGGATCTCATGCTCAGAAAAAGATACCTAAGCCTGTTACTTTGCTCCTCTGTGAAATCTGAGACAAGAGACAGCAGAACATCTTTGTAACATGAATGGTTTGTCCTGAAGCCACGTAGACTTCAGTGACCATTTCTTTACACACCAGAATCACTAAGGCCAGGTCATTTCTCAGCCAGAGCTGGAGCCAACACAGCTCTCCTGGTTTGGAAGCTGCTGCAAGCCTGATCTGTATTTCCAAAGAGGACACTGCTGGTTTCTCCTGGACCACCCTCAGCAGTCACCCACGACAATCTGTCCCTCCCAGACTGTTTCAAGTGCTTTCATTTCATGGCAACTGGCTGAGTGGCTTAAAACAAAACATCGACTTGCAGCTTGTTATAATGCAGCATGAGCCCTGCCTGGTGAGTGGACCAGTGATGTTCACCAGAGCGTCCTCTGTTAAAACACAGAAGGAAAAAAAATGCTGTTGAGTGAGGACTCAATGCACTGCCCAGGAGAAGAAATGCAGGAATCTCTTCGCACGAGCTCTGCATGAGCCACCCCATTAAACATGGTCAGTGGAGGATGGCAGGGATGTAGTGGGACACAGTGAGACTGGGAAGACAAGATCTCCTGCTGTGTCACCTGGACCTTCTCATCTCACTGTGAACATGGGGATGGACATCAGACCCTGCTGCAGTCCTGGAGCTAACTGACTTTTATGCTTGCAGACTATAGTTGTAAGCCTGGTTACAACTGAAATCTAAGTCCTAAGTGGTTATATCAGGTTATGAGGTTGTGACTGGCTCTGACAATGATTTAGGGGGCAAAGAGATGGGATATTTTGCTTATCCCTTCAGAGGCAGCTACAGTACAAAATAATTGACATTAAATTCCGGTTATGTTTTTAATCTAATTCTGGACTTAGACTTGATTCAGCAAAGTGGTTTAAGTACTTCTAAGGTGCCCTCAAATCACTGTTCTATGTAGAACCGCAACAGAGTCAATTCCTGCAGCAAATTAGCTCTTGGCGATTTATCTCTTTGCTAGGTAAGCTATTCCCATCAGCCACCTACAGTTTCAATGAGAGGAACGGGGGAAGAAAAAGAAAGATTTCTGTCTAGGCAGTCCTTCTTTGCCCTGGGAGTGTTCCCGTGCTGCTGTGCAGTGAAAAGTTAATCTTTCTTGACGGGTGATGCATGTGGATAGTACTTCATGCATTTGATACTGAACGCTTGATATAGCTCAGTGATCCCATATAAACACCGCAGAAGCAGAGGGGACCCTGGGCAAGGAAAAGATCTGTCTTAAATCCTTGTGTCTGTCACATCACAACATCCTTCTGTAATGACATGCAAACTTCAGAGAGGCTGCAGCATCTCTGTCTTGTCTGGGGGACACTTGGCTGTTAATGACTAACTTCCCAATGACAGCATTTCTCTTTGTAGCTTGCTTCCCTTTGGATCCTTACAAAAAGGTCTGCAAAATAAGTAGATAAATAAAACCAATCCGTCAAGGGCAGGCGACATGTGTAGGTGGACATTAGGAATTTACACCCCAGGTAATTGAACAAGTTTGAGATTATTTTTTCCCTGAAGTAGCAGTATTTTCCTCTGTCCTTCCTTCCTTTCTTCCTTCCTTTCTTCCTTCCTTCCTTCCTTCCTTCCTTCCAAATTCAGTCACAAGACAACTATAAAACGATGTTTCTGGTGGTTGCTTAGAAGATTTGAATAGCCTTATCTTGCACTGGTGGCAGTCAGCAAAGCTTTGCTGAAGCCAGATCAGCCAGATACTGTCTGGGGAGCTGGCCAGTGCGCCTGGAGTACAAGATAAATGTTTATGGAGGGAGAAAATTCTCTCTGAATAGTACCATTGCAGGAAAAAACAGTGCATACAAATCTCTTTATATCTCAGTTTACCTGTTGTCATTAACTGATCTTTAATTGTTAGTTTGGGACTAACTTCTGGCTCTACATTCAGGCCAAAATCCTGTAAAATGGCTATTAATGGTTCCTGCCTTAGAGACAAGGGAGGGTTCTCTTACAAAGCTCCTGGATACAGTCACACGTCTAATTCTCCCTGGTTCCCTAATTAAAGAGTAGTGAAACCTTAATCTTCCCTAGAAACGCCCTGTCAGGAGACAGTGCCGATCTGCCTGCAGAGTTAAGTACATCAGAGACTTCATCTCCTCACAAATGCTGACCTCCAGCAAGGCACCATAAGATACACAGGCAAAAAAAAAAAAAAGCCCCAAACATTTTGTAAGTAACCTGCCTCTGCCAGCCAAGGAGCTCAGCAGGATGGATGTGGGGTATCTCCAGCTGCTTACGACCATCACATGGGCTCCCCCGAAACCTAGTCTGGAAGTGTTTGGTTACAGATGGGCACAAAGTCTGTGGGGCTTTACTACAAGCATCTGCAAATATCACCTTCTGGCTTTGCCTCTGTCCTCATGTTGCCTTTAAATTTGCAGAAATTCACCCTGTAAATTAACCAATTATGTAATGAAAGGAATGGGGAGAGAAACAGGGCATGCAGGTATTTCGTTTGGAACTAGGAATAGAAAGAGGAATAGGGATGGAGATAGGAATATGTTTGTTCCAAGGTCATCTGAAGGGCAGTGGCAGGTCTAGGAAAAGCCAGTGCTGGCTTCATGATGTGCCTTTCTAAAGCATTCATGAGCTGGCTGTAAATGGCACATGGTGCACCTGCACTTCTCTTGCCGGGTTCAGCTCTGCCTTTCAACCGTACACCTCTCGACAGGTCTCGTCCTCAGCAGAGGTAATTGAATGGGGGCATCCTCACGTCTCGACGGAAATGAGTAACAGGAGGGATGAATGGAGGTGAATACGCATCGTGCCCTTTGTCAATGCATCATTTTACTCTTAGCAGAAGAAAAGGGAGCTGGGCTTTTATTTACCTACTGGCTGAGCAAAGGCCAACAATTTTCACTCTGTCAAATTACTTAAGTCTAGCAAATGCTGTGAGACTTCAACCAAAAAGGATTTTAAAGCTGTTGAAAGATTGTCATGGGGTGGGCTATGCAGCTTTTATAAAACAATTGCATCAAGCTTGGGAAGGGAAAGAATCTAAGGCCATTAACCCAGCGAGGGATGAAGCTGTCAGCAGAGACAGAGAGCATTAAATGTCCATTTGCAACATATTTTCAGTGGGAATCCATCACCAAACTTCTTCATACACCTCTGAAAACCCAGCCTAACATGGATGGTCTTGGCACTGCTTTGTTCTTCCTACATCCAACACAGATGGGTAGGAAATAATAAAGGGGACTTTTCATGGTTGGGACAGAACAGAAAGCAGTTGCAGAGGGGCTGAGGACCCCTCTAGGCTGCCACTGAGCTGCTGCATGGTCAGGACACATTGTTCCATGTTTCTGAGCTCCAGAAAACCTGG
The DNA here is from genome assembly GCA_013389965.1 of Todus mexicanus. NCBI lineage: Eukaryota > Metazoa > Chordata > Aves > Coraciiformes > Todidae > Todus > Todus mexicanus. The sequence continues at coordinate 15,870 of WEIS01070497.1, forward strand.
TTCCCCACTCTCCAGCCCTGCTGTGCAAGCTGAGAGCAAAATGCTTCAAAGCCAGGAAGTTAAATTCTCTGTTCCTAGGTGTAAATGGCTACCTAGGCTGGAAAGTTGTGGTGGTTCCCCCAAGGCATAGTGGTCTTAGGCTATAAAAGAGTTCATTTCTTACCTCTCTAAGGTGCTGAAAGCCCGTCCACGAAGCTGCTGGAAATCACTGGATCAAAACCAGCCGTGGCAGTGCAAAGTACATTTATTTATTTTGAAGCAAAGATCTTGCCTGTTGAAAAAATAAAATAAAGTGTGCAGGGCAATCAGTGGGCCAGAGGAGGGGAAAATAGGGCTAATTACAAGGTAGCAATGGCTTTTGAAAAGTTTTTTCTTTTTTCCCATCTAAACCAAGGCAGAAAGAGAGAGAGGAAGCAACTTGGATTGACATCAAAATCCTCTTATCTCGCACATTTACACTTTCTGCTGCACAGGTTACCTAGTTCACCTTTAATTTGCCTTTTAACAGTTGGAGGCTGATACCAAATGCTCCTGAAAGATGACACTTGGCAAATAGCACCTTGCACTCCCATCTCAAGGGTATGACATCAGAGAAGGATTTGAGGCCATCGGAGCTACGAAAGCTATTGCTGGTGTGATCCTAGGACATTTTAACATGACTTGATTTTGCTATTCCTGTGCATCCCAAATGCGCAAGTGTGACAGGGGGACATCTATTTTAAAAAATGCCAAAGCGAAGTGCCAATGATATAAGCTGGACACTTCATATCAGAAACATCCCCCTCCACCTTCCCTTCCTTTCTGGCAAAATCTCAAACAGCCGAGCTGCTTTCCATGCCCGTATGTTCATCCACACAGGCAGCTGATTTATCCATCACTCTCCTCACCCCAGAAAGTTTCTCCCCAGTCTCCTCTTTGTCACTGACACCCTGAGAGGCCCTGACCTTTGCAGCATTCGATAGCGAGCCTCCAAGCAGACATGCTTAAGGGTTCAGATATGTTGTATTGCTGCTGCCTGAGCTGTCAAGAGGACAAACAGCAACGAGATCATTGCACAGCATTAAATAATTGGGGACTAAGTGGATTACTCAGTGGTACTGGAAGAACACCTCACTGCTGATAGACATCAACAGGACAGGAAACAGGATCACATGCACTTTGTGCATGAATAACCAGCAAAGATTTGAACCCAACTGCACTGCACAAAGCATTCAGTACTTGCTCTTAGTGTTTCATCTAAATCATGCCGGTTGAGTTTTAAACCTGCTGCTTCTTGTCCCACCGACAGCCAACCCAGACTTTATTTTCATCCTCCTTCAAAGCAAAGACCATTGCCTTCAACTGTGGTATGTTTATGATGTGAAAATAGCTGTTGAAATGGATGTTCTCGTGATGCAGAATCTTGTTTATAGATGGGATTTTTTTGGCAAAAGTTTGCATTTAGAGAAATAGCTCTGGAATCTTGTGACCAAAACAAAAGGAAACAAAAACCCCCAACCTTCCAAGTGATTTATTGAGGATAGAGCAAAACTACAGTCCCACCTCTGATTTTTATGTTATTTTTTTAATAGGCAAAGTTCAATAAAATGGGGCATATGGAGCCTGGCTTTCAGCCCTAACAAGGAATTAATGCTCTAGCTGATAATGTACTGATATTATCCCTGCATCCAACACTCTGTACAGGTGTGATGCAGTCAGTGTTTGCATCGCACCGCAGAGATGTAAATCCCAAACATATCACAGAGTAGCATCTGCTGTGTGGTAAAAGCGAGGTGGAAATGTCTTCTTTTAAAAAAAATAATAACAATTTTTAAAAATAACATTTGTTACTTACTGAGAGGTACTGGAGGACAAAACTGATTTGCACTTGTTTGGGCAGCATGTTTAAATACAAACCTTCACTTGATCTGAGTAATTATTTAGGCTAAGCAGACACACACAGGAAGGAGAAAAACGCTCTAAGGGCTTTGTCACTAGTTCACGTTGGTGCTCACAAGCACACATCCCTTCTCTGCTGCCCAGATTTGTCTTCCCGCATATTTCTAAATGAGCATGTTAGCCAACATGCTCACATGTAGTTCAACATCTGTCAAATTTACCATGCAATGAAGTGTCCTATGGAGAGCTTGGGAATGAGTGGGTTGGTTTGGGGAATAAGGCTCATCCTCTGGCTGCTGGGGACCTCCACAGGCTGGGGGAGATTTGC
>WEIS01070509.1:0-10001 GCA_013389965.1 Todus mexicanus
GGTGTTTATCCCACTTCCTTAGTCATATAGATCTTATGCCATCAGACTTCTCTAAATCCATTATAAGACTTGCTTTATCTTTCCACTTGATTTTATTTATTTTTTTTCATTTTAACTTCTCATTTTTGGAGATGACTTCATAATCTACTTTATTATTGCTCTTATTAGACAAGACTATTGTATTCCCAGGTGCAGGTCATTTCTTACAACCTGCTCTTAGTATTTCCAGGTCACCAGTTCTGGATGTGATACAGTGAGCTCAGAAGACAGATACTGTGGTAAAATAAAATACCCTGCCATTACAAAGACGGACATTTTCTAAACTAAATATTGTTAAGGTACTACATCTAGTGCAAACCACTACATCTAATTCCAGCAAATATTGATACACAACCACTTGCCTGATTTAGATAAAAGATTCTCATAGAGGTTTATTTCCTCTATCTGATAATGCACTAAAACATAAATAATATTAATTTCCAGCTGAATAGTATGGAATATCTAAGTCATTCACCAGCATGCTGTTCCTTAATTACGTAGCTGTTGGTACTCCCACTGAAAGAATACATTCCATTAGGAACCAAGAAGCAAACTGCTGAAATAGCACGCACTGGTGAACTCTTGCAAAAAGTTTTTCCAATCTGATTCAAGCTTTAATTTAAACCAGAGATCAAAATAACAGGAGTAGACACAGGGATACACACTAAGAGAGGAAAAGCTAAATCTATATTCTATAATATGGTTCTTTGTTTACAGATGATATGTATTTTTGGTCTAAATATTCTCACACTATAAAATGGACTGTGTCATTAAGTTACTAATTTTACCTTTTTTTTAATATATATTCGCTATTTTCTAATACCTCTTTAACAGGTATTAGCATAATTACAACATGAAACAATCAAATGGTTAACAACACAGTGTAAGGGTAAAAACTAAAGGAAGTACTTGTAAGAAGTGAACTGACAAGAGAGTGTTTATTTGTACAACTATTAATATTCTAGATGTCTACTACACCATCGAGCTTCTGTGAACAACTAGTCTGTTCCAAAGACATAAAAAGTTTCAGAAGAGAAAAACTTCCTACTTGACTCTTTTTGCATCAGGTTTTTAACATGCCATCACTCACATCTGTGAAGCTGTACTAGCATATCATAAGCAAAAGCATAATCAAGATACTGATCACTACCAGAAACAGAACACAATCAGAATCTTAAATCCAGCCATTAATCTCCTAAAACTTAAAGTTTGCTCCTGAACTCTTTGATTCAAAGCTATTCTTGTAGCATTTTTGGCGCAGTTCAAAGTCAAAGAAGGATAAGAACTATTTTCTAGAGGTACTTGAAAGTTAGCCCAAGCTTGTTGAAATCTCAAGAGATCAGTGCTTCTTTTTCTTTTCCCTTTTTAATCAGTCTGATGATAATTTCAGTCCCTCATGCTTAACAGATTATTTCATTGCAGTTGTCAGCCACTTTTTTTTTTTTTTTGAAGACTCTTCTTACATGGAAGAAACATTTCTTTTACCTTCCATGAATTTAACAGATCCAGAACGTCTGAAGAGCACATGAGCTTTCAGCTTGAATTTGCCTTCATATTAATGCATCTGTATTTCACTGTAAGAAACATCTGGGACAACTTCAGGCAGCCTTTCAAAAATATGGTAGTTCATATGGCAGAACAAATGCCAGGAGAGAAAAATAAACTCTCTTGTTATTGCTATTTAGTTTCACTTGTAGTTAAATGAGAAAATAACAAATGGTGTTCCTATAGCCAGGGGCCTGATTTGCTGGCATTGTGTGTCTTCAAGACAGAAAACACTAAAGCAGCGCTCTTCTTGCCTTAGTCACCCTATAGTGAAAAGGGGCTACAAAAAAATTATTCCCTTAAAAGATGTGATGCACAACCGAACACGATAATTACTATTACAAGCTATATTCTTTAAAAAGAAACTGAAATTTCAAGTACATGATATACTGAGTAAAAGACAACTATCATTAGGCCTCTGTTGCACAAGGACAAGAACATACATCTCTGGAATACAACTTAGGTATTTTGCAGTGAAAACACATTACTGAAAGCTCAGAAAAATCCAGCAAGCAGGGATGGAAGCCCAGGTCTTCTCACTTGCAAATAGGCATCTTCACAACCAGTCACATTTCCTCCTAGGTTGGGGCATTCTTTACTTAAAAGAGTCAATTCCGCTCCAAGAATACACCTCACATTACTAAAAATCTTACCCACGCTACTGGAGCATCCCATGTATTAACTAATATGCCAAAGCAAACCTGGATGGTAATAATTCCCACTATCATGATTCACTCAGCTCAGTAAAATAGCAGGTTACACTACAAGAATATAACCAAACAACTTGCTACTTTTTTATTAATAATGATTCTAAGGCACTACATTTAAACCAAATGAGCACAACATAGAAAAATCAGGTTTGTCCAAACTGTGAATAGAAGGTCTACAGTATGTTATATCACAATAATACCCTACATGCAAACTAGAGAACAATATTTTACTGGTAGTGGGAATCCCAAGAAGAGTAAATAGTTCCCAGACACTAATTTCTCCACTGTGAAAATTGCTGTGTGAGAATTATAGCCGTAACATATCGAGCTAAAGTATCTAGGTAAGGAGACATGGTAAGAATGTATCAGATAGCCCTGACCAAGCAGCTAGGTAAGACAAATTTCTGGAAGAACTCCTGTGCTCAGAAACATCCTTGAGGAGTAATTCTGCCATTAGACCCTTTCTGAGAGGGAATTAAGAAGTAGCTGCTGATACACCTTGGTTACAGATGACTGCAGAAGACTGTCTTTGCTGAGCTAGCTTGCCTATAGCACTCAGAGCTGAAGTGAAAAAAAGAGCAGGAATTGCATCAAAAGATGGAACTTTCTCCTGCCCGGAAAAATATAATAGCAAATACATAAGAGTCACTCCATGTACGTTATGAACAAAGATGAAGAGCGAAGGCAGGCTCACCTAGTAGAATCATGCCAATCAAATTCCCATTTCAACTTAAAGCAGCAAGAATTTAGTGTACCTTTGACTGTCAAGACCTGACTAGATAGTGAAATTTCATCTCAGTTGCCTCTGAAGTTTCACTCTTGCTGTAAATATTTTCCTGCATTAAGCAAGCACTGGGAAAATAATATAATGGTACTAGCTACTACACTTCTCAAAGCATACTTCTAAGACTTGTTAGAATAGGTTTTGTGCCATTGGCACAGCTGCGCCCCTCACTAGAGGCAACCGCGCACATTATCATCTTTCAATGGAAGCAGAAGTTTTCGTGTTTATGGTGCTTTATGCAAGACATTTCATAGTTATGGAATGCTATCAGTAGACTTCTTCCCTTAAAAGGCTTTATAAACATTGCAAATGCCTCAGAAGAAATCATGCTGTATCTCACGTCACATCTTTTAGATAACATTATGGTAACAACTATTTAACATCCCTAAAAAAATGAAAAATATCCTCAAGCACAATTTAAAACTTAAATATTCCAACACTAAGGAAAAAATGTTTGGTACTTGAACGGGTAACAAAGTAGCTGACTTTTCAGTAGATTCCCCAAATGACATTTTGAACAACATGAAAGCATAAATCTTGATTGGATTACTTCTATCACTGACCTTTCAACCTTCTTGAGCTTCTCTGTGGATTTATTAAAGCGTTTTTCTTCCCAGGCTGCAACTACAGACTTAACAGGGTGCAGCATTAATTAAAATTCTGGTGTGCCACCTCCAGCTAGCCAGTTGAACCAATTCGTTTGTCAGTCTTGCCTCCCTGCAGAACCCAAGCAAGCCCACCTATTCAGGACTATCTGTAGGGCACAGCAAATCAAAGCATCAGTCATGAGCAAATCCTCTTTCTTCGGACAAATCTCTAAGGAAAAAGGCTCCACATGCTGATTCAGTGCCCGTGCTTTGCTTTAGGAAGGCAGCGGCTGCACTAGAGAACATTTCCATCAGCAGGAGCTATAGATCTGATCCCGACTCCGTTTTGCTTTCCTGTTTTCAGATTCTTCCCCTGCGTCTCACATCTCATAGGCTTATGAAGGCATGACTGCCCAAGCTCACCCCTCCTATCAACCCCGTTAGAGACTTACAAAAGACAGGCCCAGGTCTATCTACCTGAAATAGGAAAGCGAATTCAGGACCACAAACTAAAAGCCCTGCACCATGGCAGCAGGCTCCTGCAAGCTACCAGCCGTGAGCAGCACAGGGGCCAGAGCATCATTCAGAAGGCGGAGAGGGCAGCTGAAAATAAGCATCTGCTTCCTCACAATTTAAGTACAGGTCATCCTCAAGAAACCAGTCTGAAAGTCATGGTTGGCACCTAATCAAGCCAGAAATTGCTTCCCTGGTGTCAGCTCAGATGGAAAAAGGAACCTGCATGTCACCAGCTCAAATAGTTAACTGGAGTTCTATTTCTGCACAAAGGCAACTTTAAAGCAGCACAAAAGCAGAACAGCATGGGGCCAAAAATTTTGCCCTGTAGGATTTCGCAGGGGATTTTCACTAGACTAGGAGAAAATCCCATCCATAAAAAATATGTTTACTGCATGAAATAGTTAGTATAAGATACTAACTCCATCCTCCAGGTGCTGAAAAGGGTATCAAGAACAACTTTGCAGAGGAAATAAAGGAAAACCAATCATAGTGAAGATGTTATAAACCAATGTTTACATATGAATCATTAACACATTAAAGACACACTGAGCTCTGAAAATGTCTAAATCCCAAATGAAACACTTTTGAAACTAATGAAATACTGTTCAATGTACTGTAACAGCTAAAAAAAAGTAATACCTTGCTATTTTACATAAGAAAGGGAACAAGATGAGGTGAAGGATGGTATAAAGTCATCACAGAAATCAAATTTATACTTGAAGTGGTATATTGTGTTCACTTGAAGATTGTTCTTTTCAAAAGGAACAGATGATAGTTGATTAATTCAGAGACAGGGGATAGATGTGATTAGAAGTGTTCAGTCTCTACATCCAAGTGATAGGGGAAGGAACAGATTCTTGAATAAATATAATAAACTGACAGAAAATATTATTTATTAATTTCTATTCACATTCTCTTGCAAAAGATGACCACTCAGACAAGTAAAAAATGGAAAATTCAGAAGTCCTATTAAATCTTCCCTTCCCTTGCTCATAGGGCAATTAGTCTGAAATTCGTTGCTACAAGGTTATGACCTAAATGACAACAGCAGAATAATTAAGTGGTCAAAGTGAATTTTTGTAATCAGTCAGGAGTTGTGACAAACAGAAACCAGCCAGTGAGCAGCAAGGTCAGCATTGTTAGTTCATCAGTTTGGTGAAGCAAGTTTCTTCTGTCTTTTCAGGGAATGTTTTTGAACCCTCTTTTTTTCCGTTTCACTTTTGCTTTTCTTTCTCTTTCTGTTGAAGCCAGCATTTGGAGAAAACAAATTCAAACACTCAAGTTTTAGTTAAGAAGACCAAACATGATAAAGGATGTTCTTTTCATAAACATTTTTATAATATGTGTACAAATATATATACACATGTAAAAGAGATTTTGTGATGAAGCGTATTTACCATAACCACACTCCTTTTGTACATTTCTTTTTTCCTCCAGGGATAATAATTTCTTTAAGTATCTCTTTAAAGCAGAGCTCTATCAATAGATAGAAGCCATCCTGTTACAAAATGGAATCCAGAAAATAGAGCAATGAAACTGAATATTTAAAACAAGGGAAACTAAATTGCACTTTTCCTAAAGAAAATATTTCATTTACACCTACCCAGCTGTTTAACCTTGAACACATCTTGCTCTCTCTTCGGAGAAATACACTCCAGCACCTCACTACAACGTGTTATCAAATTATCCATCTTTTTCAACTTCAACTGTTTTTTCAATTGAAAGTCATTAACTACATTTTTCTTTTGATATTTTTTTCTTTTTCTGGATGGCTCATTATTCCCCTAGTTTGCATATGAAATGTCTTCCTTTTCAACTGGGAATTATCTCTGCTTCCAGAGAGGACAGAGTGTTCATCCTGTCATGAACTTTAGATGAACTACATAGAGTAAGACCAGACAGTAAGGAGCATAAATATACCTACAGACATTATTTGAGGTCAAAAGTAACAAAGGCATTTGAAGTATTAACAGTTGTGAAATGAAAATGAAGAATCTTGGGCTAAGAAACAGCACAAATGGGTTTAGATGATGCCAATCACAGAGAAGTAGCTTCCGGAAGTTAGGCGGGTAGGCAGCCTATTAACTGGTGCTCCTGCCTGCCTGGTTTCCACTACGCCACTCTGCTGCCCAGGACTGAGCAGAACAAAATAAAAGCCACAAAGTCAGCTTCAAAACAGTGTTTTCCTGCATAATTTGAAGTGTTACAACCTAGAAGAAGGCTTTGATAGTAGCCTTCCTAGCCTAAGATCAGAACTAGTAGAGATGAAGCATGTACTGCCAGAATTGTGTGCCATACATTGGCTGCATAAAACCAAGAAGGACATAAACCCAAGGACACCTTGTCAACCCATTTTACTTTTAAATACCCTGGGTACTTAACATTACATCTTCAGGCACACTCAAAATTAGTAAGATCCAATCAGCTTATGGGGAAAACAGATTAAAACCTAAGGACAAGGCAGAGGGAGGTCAGTATGTACCCTCTGGATACACAAGCTATGTCTGAAGGACAGATGTCTGACAGATTGCAGCAAGGAAGGAGCCAGACCAGCGACAGGGCACAGATGATGGACTGCCACTTCCTAAGGGACAGGGAGCTGAACGTGATGTATTTCAGCTCTGTACTGGGCCCACTGGCAGAGGCAGTGGGTAGAGGCCCTAGGTGAGGCTGGTCAGGGCCACCCAGCACAGCCCTTCTCTTGAGGACTGCCTTACCCCATCAACGCACCCACACACTCAACACACAGCAGCAGAAGCAATTGCTCTGTGTGGCNGAGATAAAGTGAGTTTAAGAAAATCTATTTTCTATAAATGCATGCCAATTGGCATTCATTATCTCATAACTTCTTTTAATTTTGTTAATTGAGTCTTGTATCAGCCTCTTCATTATCTTGCCTGGGTTAATATTGGTCTGACAAGCCTATAATTATCCTGGTCATTGAATTTACCCATATTAAATACAGCACAACATTATCTTATTTGCAATCCTCTAGAGGCTTTGTGAAAATCAGAATTCTATTCTTTTATTCCTACTGTGTATTTCATTGTCTGCTAAATATTCTAGATATGTATAAACACCCCTCCCTTAATTATTTCTTTTAATGAGATGCTGCCTCCTCCCCTGGTTTAATAGCTGCTAGTTTAATTTTCTCTGTATTATTTGCATTATGCTCATAAATTTTGAAGTACCTTTTTTGGTCACTTCCGCTCAATAGACAGCATAAGCTACTGTCTTTACCTGGTTTTACCCTAAATCGTCAAAACATTTGAGCTTATGCACTGTTTCAATCACACAATGCAAGAAATTAAGCTCATTCATCTTTTCAAGACATGTAAGTGTATTTAAAGGTGAAAAAACCCCAACATATCAGTTCTTCAGTTATAGACTCGCTTCTTCAAAAATAAGCACATGTAACAGGGCTTGGATATACCAAGAAGTCAAAACTTTAAGTTATTTAAGTTTCCCCTGCCATCTGTACAAAACTATAACTGGAGCAGGGAGAAGGGAAAAAAAAAACAAATCAAAGTAAAAACATTTCTTTTCAAATTCTCACAAACTTTATTTTATTATTACTCCTTTTCAACAAGAGCTAAAGGGCTTTCATAAGCTAGATTAGATCAAGAGACTGCTTTAAATTTTTGTCAAAATTGTGATTTAAAAAACCTGTGAAATATGTATCCTAATTGTACTCAATGTGTTCACAAGTAATCACATGCATTCTTAAGTAGAAAAAAGGTCTAAGAAATATTTAGGTATTATGTTACCAGTTTCCAAACTGGCTACAGTTTTTGGTCTAGTTTAATTCAGGATAATTCCTAACTAGAGCTTATCAGGATATTAACCTAAATAACAACACCAAGCATTTATTAGAAGAGATCTTCCTGCCTTTACAATCAAAACTACAAAAAGCAAAGAAAATTTGCTTGTGAGAAAAGAACAAAGCAGGAAAAGACTTTTGGAATTTTTCCAAATTATAAAAGTCAACTTTACTGTCAAATACATCAAATTTATAACTTGAAACCAAAGACTAACATTTATTTGAACAGTTTCCCATTTATGTAGTATAGACAATTCCCCACATTGCAGCGTAAGCCCCAGACCTCCGTTTTATAGCATTTTGTCTTACTTTCACTATTTTAATGACTGGTTTCACTTATTTAGGAGGCAGTTCACATTTCTTCCATTTTTGCTATACTCTCTTTATAGATTTACTTAGAGACAGACTATTGTCAGTAACTCTTCTCAATATCCCAGAAGACTAGGCTCTCTACTGCAAAACACTGTTTACAAAATATTTTTGGCACTCTGATAGAATTAGAAGTGCTCATTTAAATTTTATGACACAGAAGCCAGAAGCAGCATTAAAATTTTTAGGTCTAGAAGGGACATCCAAATGCCATCACAAATTCTAATCATATGTTGCTGGGACATACAGTCTTGTAAGCATAAGTATCTTTTGGCAAGGAGAAAATCCTTGGAGTAAACATCAAAAAATTGTTTTCACATCTGGCATTTCCAATACAAGGGTCACATTTCAGTTCCTCTCACTCTCTTGTTTACCTTTACCCAAATTCTGTGAAAAATGCTGATACACCTCTGCCTCCTGACCACACAAGAAAACAGAGAAAAAACACCTCTCATACACGCATATCGGTGTCTTACATCCACATTGTTACCCAGCTAGAAAAATGTTTAGCATGAAGTACACACCAGATGGAATTTAAAGTTGCTTCTATGTCTTGGTTCAGAGAAGCACTTAAGCAAGTGCTTAATACCAGCCTCGTATCAGAATGGTTCAAAGCAGAACACCCCACCACAGGCACATGCACTACTGCCCAGTCTTCTAGCAAAACACATTTTAATCTCAGCACACGGGTTGATACTTTCATTAAGATTAGACACATGCATGTACATAAGCAATCAGCAAGTATCTGGATACTCAGGACCTTCTAAGCTCAGGTGAAGGTTTTGACTGGTGCATTTCCCTTGCATGTCAGGATTGGGGGACCAGGAGGGACAGCTGAGCAGAGCACCATTTCTCATTCGGGCCAAGGACCTGCTCTTTGCTGCTTCTGTTAAGTGATTTCTTGATTTCCTCCCCTTGCAAACTGTTTGTCACTGCCCTTCAGATACCATTACCAATGTGCAACAAAGAAGCATTGCCTTTCTATTTTACTGCTATTTTTACATGAAATGAGATCAGCCTTTACCCTCAACTTGCTTTTTACCTTTGGCTTATCTGGGCAACATGGAAAAATTTTGTTCTGTGATGTGAATCAAATCTAATATTAAACATTACATTTTCCTTCAGTATCCTGAACTCACTTCTCCCTGGATTTTAACTTCACATTTGCATTAAAAAAACGCCTGTAAAGTTTCTACTAACCAATGTTAAAATACCCATAGTATTTTTCTTCAGTATGGCAAGAATTAAATATGTATTTTGCTTATTCCAGTGAAGCTCCTTCAATAGTAACTATTCCAAGTGCACCCTGCAACACAAAAAAACCTTAAATGCAATGTTGTGTTAACACCTTTTTTATCCCACAGCTCAGTCTGCTGTGTTTTTCTCAAATCCTAAAGTCCTAAATTTCAGGTGATTACATAAATTCTGTTTTCTTTTTGTTTGCCCTTTTTTTGAAATATACTTACAGTTCTGTGATTGCTTAAAAATTTTCAAAACTCAATTCAGACTTTCCCAAACACTCACCTGTTCACGTACAGTTTTTCAAACGATCTGTTCAATCACCTGGAAAATGTCAGAGTGCATTTCATAACTAGAGAATCTTAAAAGAAAAACACAGGTTTATCTAACTC
>WEIS01070510.1:394-10497 GCA_013389965.1 Todus mexicanus
TAACTCTTCTCTGATCTTCCTGACCATTATTGCCATGGAGAAGATTTGGTATTTATTCACTGCCAAACCTCTTGAATCTGTAGCTCCAAAATAGAACAACACTTCAATATTACTTTACAGGGATAAGATAATCAACCAAGGACAGATCGATGTTTTTTTCTGGAATTCATTCTTCCCAAGGATATTGTCTTGTGAAGTAACCCTTGAAGTACATCTGTCCTGTACAATTTTTCTATCATGGCTTTGTTGTAGACAGAATAAATTACAGGTGTAATGCAGAAAGTGTTTATTTCTGACTGTCTGCTGTGGAATGGAAAAAATTCCCTTTTGAATGATACAAATTTCTGTAATGAACTTACATGCATTGCATAATGCATAAAAGCTTCTGAATTCTAAATCTTCTACAGTTTGTCTGGGATTTTTATTTTATTATTTTGATGTGCTGAGCTAGAAGCAAAACTTAGAACCAATAAATACTTAATGACACGAGAACGACTTTAACTGATAGCATTTGTGTTCTCTTAACAGAGTCTGGTTCTGCAATTACTGCTTCCTGTATTGGTTTGGGGAACTCCACAACACCTCCACCCGGACAGGCAGGAAAACCAGTGCCAGGATACAATGGTAAGACTGTACTAAACATCCTACTAGAAAAGGATATTGGTTGTACTCTTGAGGACGTGCTCTTTTATTTTCATAGCTCATAGAGAAGATTAATTACAGTCTTAACACATCTTCCTTCTTCCTGTAACAGGAAGCTCCGCTTTTTTTTGTGAGTTGTGTAATGTGATTTTGAATAAGAAATTCAGAGTTGTGTACAAGAAAATTGATTGACTACTCCTACCTGTATTGTATGAAAGGACTATCACATACTTTGACACTGGATATAACAAAGATGTGAAAAAAAAATATTGTGCTTTAAGACTTTGTCTATAGTTGCACCGTTTTAAATGAATGCAACAGTCAAATTTGTACTGTCAAATTAGGAATAAAAATACTAGTAATAAATACCAGCAAAGGAGGAAATGGTTACTAGATAAATAACTGCTATAACATACACATTGAGGGGTTTTTGTACCTGTGCTTTCAATTTGTTTGCGATATGTACATAAAATAATTATGTCTCAGAGACACATTGATTAGCTTTCCTTTTGGCCCTGCAGTTTTATATTAGAAGTATCCTGAAGTGCATAAAGAAAATTCTTACTGGGGTCTATGTCTTTCACAGATACATCATAGTGAGCTAACAAGGAGCTTAGCAAGGATATAAATCTTCTCTTTGAACTCATCTCATACTTAAAGAAAATCACAGTCAGTTCTTTGCCTTTTTGTGCGGGCATATGGGCTCATATTTGAGAGAGCTGTTAAGAACATTATCTTTTAGTACTTGTGGAACATTGTTATTTCCAGCTGGGAGAAATGGGAAGCTATGGACTCGCATTAAAAGGAGGAGCACTCATTGTCTGGAAGGTATTTGCATGCAGAGGGTGCAGCCACAGGATTAGAATGCAAAAATATTTCCATACCTGGGAACACTGGTTTTAACACAGTTTTCAAGAATTACTTGGAGTCCAAAAAATAATTACGTTAAAGATCAAACCATCTTCAGGAAAAGTGTTCACATCACTGGGCAGAAGGAGCTGAGCTGTTTTTTTCTTCTAATACATACAAGTGGAAGTGAACATGAAAAAAAAAATGTTTTCAGCAGCTCTGGGTTTTGGCATTTACATTTATGGCATGAAGACAAGCAATAGCTTAAAAACAAATTAAAACAAAGACGTGAAGTTTGTCCAAAACTAAAATAAGTAGGGAAGAGTGGAGTAATGTAATTGCATCATATAGGTAATTACACGTCCCAGGGAAGCAATTCAACCCTTGTATTCAGCACTGGTGAGGCTGCATCTCGAGGACTGTGTTCAGTTTTGGGCCTCTCACTACAAGAAGAAGACTGCGGCACTAGAGCGTGTCCAAAGAAGGGCAACAAAGCTGGTGGGGGTCTAGAGTACATATCTTACGAGGAGCGGCTGAGGGAGCTGAGGTTGTTTAGCTTGGAGAAAAGGAGGCTCAGGGGAGACCTTATCGCTCTCTACAACTACCTGAAAGGAGGTTGTAGAGAGGTGGGAGTCAGTCTGTTCTCCCAAGTAACAAGTGATAGGACAAGAGGAAATGGCCTCAAGTTGGGCCAAGGGAAGTTTAGGTTGGATAATGAGAAAATTTCTTTAGTGAATGGGTTATCAGACACTGGAACAGGCTGCCCAGGGAAGTGGTTGAGTCCCCATCCCTGGAGGTATTTAAGAGTTGTGTAGACATAGTCCTGAGGGATATGGGTTAGTCGAGGTCTTCTCAGTGTTATATTAATGATTGGACTAGATGATCTTAAAGGTGTTTTCTAATCTATGAAATTCTGTGATTCTATGCTATCAGATGATAGTCAGGCCTAGAAAAAAGTATGAGTATGAAGAGTATACAAATTTCCTATGAATTTTTGGAACATTGTGCCCACTGTAGATAAAGAATTTCTTCAAATAGAATGAAGGACATGCCTTTAGCGTGCCTCAAAATGGAATCATAAAATGACCACTAAAATTCCTTAAAGTTTTGTGAAAGAACTTTACCTCTTTTACTCTTTGCTAGGCGGCCAAATATGTCCTGTAATGCAGCCATTCATGAAATAGTGAATTTGTACTTGCAGCTGTCTTGCTATCACCTACTTTGTTTTGATGTTGTTTTCCTGCTGTTACTATACTAATTAGAATAGGTCCTTATTCCATTTAGAAGATAGATTCTTATTTTTAGGTTATACATGCAACTGCTAATGTTTTTGGATGTTGCTGAAGTTATGTTGTATTTATTCTGCGATATAAACAGAATGTTACAAAATCCACTTTTTAAAACACAGCCAAAGTCTTTCCTGTCACTGTATTGCTGAAATAAGCTGATTTCTTTGATGATTTTTTTAGAATATAAAGAATAAAAGCAGTATTTAGCTAAGATATCAAAATGCAGTTACACAAATTGCATTTAAAGTGAATCAAGATATCATACTAATTTCTACCTCTATTGCCTTAAATCTGATATTATGTTGTGCTTTCCCTTTCATCTATGTGAACTCATTCCAGATAGTTTCATTGCATTTTTTTCAAACTGAAGCAGGTCCCACATTTTGAAAAATTAAGTCAGTTCTTCCGTAATTTAGGAGTGAGCTGTATATCTCCTTTTCCCAAATTCTTTTACATTGAAATAGAGTAATAGAATCATAGAATCGTTTTGTTTAGAGAAGACCTTTAAGATCATCAGGTCCAACTGTTAACATTGCCCTGCTGGGTTGCCACTAAACCATATCCCTAAGCACCACATCTACAGGTCTTTTAAATACCTCCAGGGAAGGTGACTCCATCACTTCTCTGGGCAGCCTGTTCCAGTGCTTTGCAACACTTGCCGTGAAAACTTTTTTCATAATGTCCAACGTAGTGCAACTTGAAGCCACTTCCTCTTGTCCTATCACTTGTTATATGGGAGAAAAGACCAACCCCCACCTCACTACAACCTTCTTTCAGGTAGTTGTAGAGTGGTAAGATCTTCCCTGGGCCTGCATTTCTCCAGTTTCCTCAACCACTCAAGAGACTTGTTTTCTAGACCCTGCACCAGCTTCATTGCCCCTCTTTGAAATTGCTCCAGCACCTCAATGTCCTTCTTGTAGTGAGGGGCCCAAAACTGAATGCAGTACTTTAAGATGCGGCCTCAGCAGTTCCGAATACAGGGGGACAATTGCATCTCCAGTCCTGCCGGCTGCACTATTTCTGATACAAGCCAGGATGCTCCTGGCCTTCTTGGCTGCCTGGTCACACTGCTGGCTCATGTTCAGGTGGCTGTCAGCCAACATGCCTGGGTCACCCAGGAAAAAGGCTTCTGTTGGGAAGTCTGGATTCTTTGCTGTACTCTAGCATTACCGTGTTTTGTGGCTTTGGGTAGCTCATGAGTTACTTTACCTCTTTGCGTAAGACTAGAATAAGCCGTGTCAGATGGGGAGCATGTTTTGTGGTCTCCAGAGGGCCTTTGTAAACCAGACACACTTAAGTACTGCTAATAGTACTCCTCCTGTTGACTGGGTTAACATCCAGTAACCTTAGTTGTTATTTCTTACTCATGTTACCTGCACACTTTTTCTTGTATTTAACATATATATGTGAAGAATCCTTTGCTATTTGGAAGTTTAGAACTTCCAGTGTCAAGTTGTCTTTTAATTTTCATTTCTGTATTTTACCTTTTGGGACTTAGTACTATTTCTACATCCGAAGCACCAATACTACTTAGGACTGTTTGTATTTAAGGTTGAATGTTAATAAAGTCATGAGATTATCCAGTCTGGCACTCCCAAATTGCTTAATTCCTTTTGTTGATTGGTGCGTTGCCATTCTGAAGCGTGACATAAGTTGATACCCACAAAAAAAGGCACTGTCCTCGACCTAAAAATACAGTACTTAATGGGAATTCTCTTCCTACATTACTTTTTACAGTGATGATTTTGGATGAAAATAAGGAACCAGTGAAGGCGAAGACTTTGGGAAATATTGTGGTAAAGTAAGCAAACTAAGTATCTTACAGTTAAGAGAGGCTTCGCACAGGAGTTGATTGTCTTTTGACTGAAGTTTATATATAGAACAATAATCAAAGTAATGAGGGTTGGAAAACTTGGCTGCCTCTGGTATTGATGCCAAACTGCCAGAACTTTTTATGTCTATTAATGTTCAAAAATTGCATCTGAAATTATGTGAGTGAATGAGTGTGGATTGCTGTTGTGTGTGTTGTTTTTTTTTCTTAGACTAAAGCAAAGTTTACCATTTTCTTAATTACCAGCCTGGGGGCACAAGATAAAGTTTTCCTATTGTGATGTATGAGCAAGATACTGAGTCACTCTCTTCGCTGTTTTATCTTTCAGTTTAGTGAAACAGCAGAGCAGTGCAGATTGACATGCTTTGGTTTATGGGTGTGATGCTACCTCCTCCTTTGCTATCTCCTAATCCCAACTGATAAACATTCTTAGAGGGAAAACATGTGTTTTCTGTTTAGTGTAAAACCAGCAAGATACCTCTGCATGAAACAATGTTCAGTTGTGGTAGCGCTTGGACAAACTGCATACAGGAAAAGACTCCAGAGGGGAAAAAAAAAAAAAAGGAAGAAAAAACCCTTGCTGTACATTGTGTAGATGACTTCTAGTACCATTTACGAGACTCCTGCCAGATGAGTTCCATAAGCCTCAGTATTCTTTTTGGAAGTACACCTTTCTTAGCACCTTTTCTTAGATAAAGGGGCCTCGGTTTATATAACACTCTGAACATCAAGTTACATTTCTGTTATCTTACCTTCTGCCATCTCACTGTTGCTGGAACTTTTCCTCACTTCTGTAAAGCTTAACAGAATCATAGAATGGTTTGGGTTGAAAGGGACTTTAAAGATCATCTAGTTCCAACCCCTCTGTCATGGGCAGGGACACCTCCCACTAGACCAGGTTGCTCAAAGCCCCATCCAGCCTGGTCTTGAACACATCCAGTGATAGAGCATCCACAGCTTGCATGGGCAACCTGTGCCAGTGTGTCACAACCCTCAGAGTGAAGAATTTCTTCCTAATTTCTATTCTAAATCTACCTTCTTTCAATTTAAAGCTATTACCCTTTGTCCTCTCGCTACAAGCCCTTGTAAACAGTGCCTCCTCGGCTTTCTTGTAGGCCCTCTTCAGATACCGGAAGGCCACAATAAGGTCTCCCTGAAGCCTTCTCTTCTCCGTGTTGAACAACCCCAGCTCTCTCAGCCTGTCCTCATAGGAAAGGTGTTCCAGCCCTCTAATCATCTTTGTGGCCCTCCTCTAGACCTGCTCCAACAGGTGCACGTCCTCCAAGCTGGATTCAGTACTCCAGCTGGAGTCTCACAAAGGCTGAGCAGAGGGAGAGAATCACCTCCCTTGACCTGCTGGCCACGCTTCTCTTGATGCAGCCCAGGATACCGTTAGCTTTCTGGGCTGCACTCATACATTGCTGGCTCACATTAAGCTCTTCATCAACCAGTACCCCCAAGTCTTTCTCCCGAGGACTACTCTCAATCCATACTCTGTCCAGCCTGTATCTGTGCTTGAGATTCCCCTAGGCTACTGCTCTCCACAGCCCATGCAAGCTCTGGATTCTGGATGTTTCACAGGCTTTTAGACAAATGGCATTTTTCTCAGACAGATACCTCCTTTGTGATTAACATATTAGCTGTAGTCTTCTCTGTTTTCAGTTACAGAAAATACTTCAGCTCTGAACACTTCCTAACTGCCGATAAATAGAAGTCCCAAAAGAAACGCGTTCATCCACTTCAGTGGTAAAATTTAGGAGAGTTGTGATAAATCAGTCTTTACTGCTCGCTTAGATGAATGGAAAGCATTATAAATATTAACATTAACCTTCAGTGAACTAAAATTCTGTCAAAAGCCACAGGATTGGGACAAATGTACCATTTTTGATGGGTCTTTAAAGAGGCAAGTTAGTTGAGGATTGAGGCAATGGCCATGTGAGCTGGAACATGTAATAGCTGCAGGCGTTGGAGCGTGCTGCAGACCTGCAGTGCTAAAAATGCAGGCTGGCTGGCTGAATAGTGCTTGCTGGGGAGTCGGAGTTGCCGAGGTGCAGAGGTTTTCTGCTCAGCTTACTCCTGATCTAATTTAACTAGACCATTGTGGAGAATAGCTAGTATCACATTAAGTTATTGTGCTGTGTCACACAGGCGTCTGTCTTCAGGATGAAATCTATATCCTGCCTAATTTTCAGCATCTTAGGGTAAGCCACCGGGGCACGCAGGTGTGTCTATAAGCACTTACATGATCACCCTTCAAGCAGCAGCTCATATTTAGATGTAGTTTTCCTGTGACACATGTAAGATTGTGTGTTTATTCTATTGCTGAGGATGAATAATTAAAATTGCTCCAGCCTTTAATAGATTGTGGTTTGCGGTATCAGTAATCCAGGTCAGAGCAGAGGAATGTCTTTTGAAGCTCTCATCTCTGTAGTGCTTGATACCATAATAAAATGTAAGCTTGTAATGAGTAGAGAAAGGTATTTTGTAAGAAAACTGATCCTAGCTGTCTTGGGCATCCAGGTAGGATGGCATAAATTGCCTAGCAGATGTGCTCATGTCTCTCAACTGACTGCAAGGGTGACACAGCTAGCTTTGAGTAGTTGCTTTGGGTAGGTGCTTAGCATTACCTACCAAAAGCAAAGTGAAATGAACTCCGTCCTTAGCAACTCTGCCACACAAGCTGAATTATGTCTAACAGGTAATGTTGGCAGACGTGTGCATGCATTTCTGAGTCATTACTATCTTATCTTCAAGCACCTGTCAGGAGTGGATATTGCCATATTAAAAGACCCTGTTTGGGGTTGTCAAACCCTTAAAGCCAGAATTTATCTTCCCTAATGTGGCCTCACTTTTAGGCATCTTAAGGGATTACAAATGTGTTTATATAGAGACTTCGTTGTTGTTGTGTTGGTTGTTTGGTTTGGTTTATTTATCTTGACTTCTGCTGCAGTAAAATAAATCAATAGGGAAGAAGGGAGGGAGGGGATTTTTGTTTTGTTTTGGTCATTTTGCATTGGATCGCTCAAGAAAGAGTAATGACACAGGGATGCAATTATTTTACCATGTCTGCGTATTGTAATGACGATTCTGAAATAGGGAGGAGAGTAGCAGACAAAGAAATTACACTGTATCATTTAGATAGTCAGTAAGAAGTGTGTTCTGAGGTAGGTTAACTATCACCCCTCTTTCTCTTCCAGCCTGACAATCTTTTGAGACAATAGGATCTCTTAAAATTCATGTTGTAGTTTAACCAAAAAAGCCCCAACAAACAAGCAACAAAACAAGGCAAAGTTATTTATTACCTTGATGAGGCCAGTTGTCGATTGTTATTTTTTTTTTAGCACTTCCACCATTTCAGTCTGTGGACTATTAACAGAAGTTGGTTTTTAGGATACTGTGGTTTGCAGTGTCTTGAAATTTTGTTCCAGGTTTCATTCTGGTAAGTGACAATTTGCTGCAGTGTTTAGTTTGGTTTTTTGGTCATAAAAGTCTGTGGCCATTAAGTTAAGTTATTTTCTGTCTTCTATTTCATTCAGCTAAGCAATTATTTAGCTGTACATTTTTTTTTTTCATTTTTTGATTAGGGCTAGTTTTCATAAAGCCCTCCTACAAAGAAGCCTTTTCTTTATCTCTTCAGCAGGCTTCTACATGTATAGACCCCTTAGAAATAGTGGGGATGATCCTTGTTGCTAGCATTTGTCACCCCAGAATTGCAGGACAGTTTCAACTATTGCTCTGTCATACACTCAGCAGCAAAATATGATGTACCATTTTAGAAAAGAAAAACCCAGGTGTTTACTTTATCTGCAGCACATGTAAGTTCAGAAATATTCTTCATTATTTCTTGGAGAAGAGAATGGCCACACACTGCCTACAGTACCAGCTGTGCAAAAGTGGCATGCTGCTGCTTTTGGTTATTTTTATCCCAGTCTAACTCCTTGTAAAGACTGTTGGGGGCTACTTGAGGCCTGCGGTGCTCAAAAGTATAGTATTTAAAATATCATTGCAACAGAGTTTTAAACTTTTATTTTTATCCTGCAGAAATCAAATTCTTACACCTAATTGCTCCATCTTTCTGCCCCAAGTATGTTCTTTTCTTTACTCATCTGCCAACTGATACCTGGGGTTTTTTCATATAACCATCATCTATGCCCTTTGGAAAGATTTTTGCTGACAAGAACTCGTAATACAAGCTAATTTACCTGGACAATGCACTAATCTTTTTGACTTCACAAGTTTTCCAGGATGAAATAATCAAATACAGTGTCACAATGTTTATGATGAAAGGCTAAGGGAAAATGAAGACAAATGCAGCTAATGAGGGTGAGCCTGTATGAATTGTTTCTAAATTTACTTTTTTTTTTTTGAGATAGAATCTTTGGGCATGAAAGATAATTAACTGAGGATTTATTCTAAGTGAAAATAATAGCAGCAATGACCTCCATTTCCATTAGTGAGATCAGTCTGATTTAGTGCTACACTTTGACTTGCACTGTTCTGACCTGTCTGTAATTAATAAACACTTGACAATGTGTGTATGTGTGTATATGTAATCATGATTAACCATGAGAATTTTCAAAGTTGTGTGTTCTCATAAGGAGCATTAGCAAAGAGAAATCCCGTTTAAATTCCAGTGCAGTGGGAAACTCAGATTTGCTCATGTACATTATAAAGATTGCAAACCTACTATGTTTATTTTATGAAGCAGTTGCCAGCGGTGTCTCATTAGCTAGCATTATTCTTTATGTTCACTCAGAACAGCAAGAGGACTACATTTGCCATACACTCATCCTATTCAGAGAGTAATGCCTGCCAGTAAATTTCTTGGTAGATCCTAGTTACATTTCCTCTAGTGTTTGTAGTTAATTTTGTGCCATGGTAATGCAGGTTTATGAGATTAGTATTTGCAAATTTGTTGTACTGATATCAGCCACACAGAATCGCATAAATATTTCCGTTCCATATTCAGAAAGAGGTGAGACAATGTAGTTACATCCTGCAGTGATTCTGAAATGCTTTGGTTGTGTTTGTTAAATTGTGTTTAAGGATAGTGACTACATGAGAGGCTCTGCAGTCTATTAATGTTGTGAGGCTTTCATCATGAATTTGAGATTAGTGGAGGAAGAGGAATGAAAATTACAATGTTCTTTCAATAGTTAAAATGATTCAAATGATGATCCACCCCATTATATAGAGTAAAATCATGCAAAACTTTATATACAGTGCTGTAAGAGTGTAAAGTATTGAAAAAGAATGTTTATTCACAAGGCTCTTTAAAGAAAGGGTCATGATTTTTATACTTGCAGGTTTTAAATTAGCTGAATAGAAATGTGACAGGACTTCAGAAGCAAATATCATGAAGTTAGTATCCTTTAGCAGAAGGTGTGTTACTCAGAAGTAAGCAACACAATTGTTCAACGTTGAAACAGTGTTTAGAAAGCAAATAGATGTTCAGGAAGAAGTTTACTCATTTAATGTTTCTTATAATGCAT